>JAFBJT010088169.1:119780-150580 GCA_016785325.1 Chascanopsetta lugubris
AAAAAACATTTGCATGCAGACAAGCAAGAGGCAGTGATGTAGCCGGGCATACAGTTTGAGTTCTGACACAACAGAGCTGGTGCTATTCATCAACAAAGAGGAAAGAGCACCGATCGGTTATAGCTGTCATGTTGGGACCATACCAGATATAATGGATTCCTTTCATGCACAATGTAGCTGTTCCTCTCATGTTTATACAGTCATTTTTACAAGGTCACTACAAACCTGCTTCAGGGGCAACGCTGAACCGCTGCGCTGCGAGGTTGCATAAAGCGGCTCATTCAGAGGTGGAGTTAGATCAGAGTTGGCAACTTGTGTGAGTGAAGCTTATAATATAATGGACAGATGAGCAGCAGTGACAGGTGACCCACAGTCTGAGTGAATGGAAGTATGAATGGAAGGCAAGAACAGCGAAGTCAAGACTGACATAAATAAATGTGACCAAGAAAATAGAACTTATACCAAGTACCAAAAAAAGCCAAACTTACAAAGTGCTTATAGGGATCATTTCCATTTTTGTGCGACGAGCCATTTATGCCATTTCTGTTGGAATCCTTGATAATGTTCTCCATGTCCTGGACGCTCTGGACGGCCACAGACACCATGTCCTGCAAAAAAGACGAGGTTACTCATTTTGAATTTGAATAATCCTGAAATATAGAGGTGTTGTCAGAACCTTACCTGAATGTGCTGAAGGTAACAGTGAAGATTCTTGACCAGCTGCCTCACGGCCTTCTCCAGACTCCGGAAGAGTTTCTCCTCTTTGTCGAATACTTCGTCTCTCACCTACGAAAAACCGAGGCTGAATGTTAAATGTGTTCGGCTCTTGGAAGCGTCCAAAGGGATTGCATGAATGGATGAATTCTTTACCTGTGGTTCGACTCCCGTGAGGATTTTGAGATAACCAGCAAACCTGTCGCCTTTCTTACGGATGGAGTGGATGTTGAACTTGTTGAGTTTCCCCCTCAATGTGCCTTCGTCCTCTAGATGTTTGTACTTCATCACTGCAAAGGGATTTAAAAGACAGGAAATGTAACGGGACAAATAATAGTGACAGGATCAACAAAGGCAAATGACGTACCTATGTCTTTGCGCCTCTTGAACTCATTGATGTTCACGTTGATGATCTTGGTGGCTGTGAGCGCCTCCTGTAGTGGATGACAGTCTGGGTGGTCCTCAGGTGTGGCCCGCCACAGCTCCCCGAGCAGCAGTGGGTACTTCATGATTCTCTGGACTGGTTTGATGAGCAATGAACCCATGTCCAGCAGGTTGGGTTTACCCCTGCGGAAATAGACACAACTTATGATCACTCACCTGGATCATGACCGATGCACTGGATTTTAGGGCAGATACGAAGGGAAATGTTAAACTCACTCTTCATCGTAGATTTTCCTGAAGTGAAAGACGAAGACAAAATAGTTAAAATTGAATAACATGAACACTGGATCACAACATTTTTTTAGAATTCTAGGGAAGTTGTGTTTTACATGACATGATTATAATTAAGAGGAAGTGACTTCGCTTACTTCAGTGCCAACACACATGTGGTGAAATGCTGCTTGATTTCTTCCTCTTTCTCGTAGGACTTGAGCGACATGTTGGCATCGTCGTGATGGTAACAGTAGATCTTATACACATCCTCTAAAGCTGCCTTCGCCTGGATGAATACGTCTCCTTCAAGGGCAAAAGTGCCATGTGAGATATTTGTGATCATCCAAAACAGTTAAAGTCAACAAACCCACAGTGAAAATGTTGTTACCGATAACAACAGCCTCTGGATCAGGGTCGGCCATGGCCTCATGGAGTCTGTGAAGTAGAGCTGCCGATACCTCACACACCGTCTCCATGTTGGTGAACAGACGATCAACATCCACAACCTGACAGAGGATGGAAAAGCTGCTGTGTGAAATAGGGTTTGTTGTAGTGCTTCTGATGAGTGAGTAAAAGTATATAATAGTATTTTCTGTGTTGTAGTAGTACAGTTCAATACATTTACTGTCAATATCAATCAACCAACCAACCAGTAAACCCACCAACAAACAAACCAACCAGCAAGCCAACCAGCTAATAAACTAACCGGCCAGCAAGTCAACCAACCAGCCAACCAACCAGCCAACCAACCAGCCGGCCGGCCATCCATCCATCCATCCGCCCAATCACCCAACCAGCGAGCCAACCTACCAACTAACACTCCAATCAACCAACCAATCGACAGGGCAACGAGTACCTGCAAGTTCCGTAGAGGTTGTACCACCTCTCGGATGCACAGCTCCAGGTCTGTGAGAAAGTCCTTCTCCGTCTGCACCAGCTCCTGAATGACCTTTGCCCGGCGGTTCATCTTCCTCTGGCGGACCTCCTCTGGGTCCATGGCTGGGGACGGCGGAGTGGACAGGTCATGTGGGGTCATTTTCTCTGCAAGGAAGGAATAGCGATGAGAAAGTTTTCCCCAAGTAAAAACCACACGACCGAACACTTTCGAGAAGATTATTTTGCAGTGGGCTGCGGAGTCCATGAAAAGTCAAGACATGGAAACACCAAGCTGAAAATGATGCGAGAGCCCCCTCCGTTTGGCGCAAGACACATTTTTGCGAGAACCTCCCGCCACTTGCAGCACATGTGCAAATGTGGCCGCAAACAACCTGTGGGCTGCGCGTGATCAGAAAACCATGCATGTCTTCTAACACATCCGTCTCACACCCGAGCAGCAATCACTATTTCACACCCATCTAATTATTTTGACTCAGACACCAAAAGGCCTCGGTTAACATGCCAAGCAGGTGCGCTGCCATTCCCCCCCCCCCACCCCCTTATTCCTCTGCTGCCTAATCAGTCTGTGGCTGCTCTTTGCTTTGCATGGCAGGCAGGAGCGTCTGCTCGGGGAAGAGCAATGCTTCCTCGTTGCCTAATCGACGCCATGCACCACTTCCTCCTCTGGCGGTGAGGAAGAGAGACAGAGAGAGAGAGAGAGAGAGAGAGAGAGAGAGAGAAGGCCCCGATGTGTCGGGTTACAGAACTAATCATGCTGCTGATGTAATGCCACGGCACGCTCAGGCATTCCATCTGCTGGAGTGGGTGACTGTGTGAGGGGAGCGGCAGGTGATGGTGAACACACACCTACATGTGCAGTGACACACACACACTGACCCTGATTCACACACACGCACACACACACACACGAATAAACACACTACTTGTGCATACAAACAACAGATTCACCTCAGTTTACTCATTTTAGACCCACACCTAGACACAACCACATTCACACACACACATGCTTACGCACGCGCACGTGGCTGCATTTGCATTGGGATACTGCACCTATTAGCCCCATAGGTGATAGTTACACCTGTTGCAATAGTGTCTGTCGTCTGATTATGGGTCAACAATAGATCATTAAGTCGCAAAGAAGTTCTTTATCTGTTTTATCAGCTCATGATGACAAAGGGAGAATAATTTGTAAATTCATGTCATTTTATACTTAAGTTAAACATGCATGTCATAGCAGTGCATCATATCCACACGCATGTCACCTGACAGTTCGACATGCAGACACACGTGAGCACAGATGCACATGGGGCATTGAAAAATGAATCAGCTCATCATGACACATGCTGCGAGGAAGTCAGACAAGTTGGGCGGCTGTGGCTTGTTCCCTTTTCCTTTCATTTCCAAAGAGCCTTTTGATACATGAGTGTGAAGGTGTGTAAAATACAGTGCGTAGATGATCATTAGATTCTCATGTATTCATCCACTGCAGCAAACCGCAAATCATGGACTGGAAGGCACACTTTATATTTCATATCTTGCCCTTGTATCTCAACGCAAATTACTGTATTTTGCTCCAGCAGTTATTCCCCATAACTGAACCTCTGCACTGTAACACTGTGCCTCAGTTTAAAGATGGACGTCAATTCAACAAGTGCAATTTATCTTTCTGAACCATGGATGTAGAATAAAGAATCCTTTGATGAAATTGAGAAAATGGTGGCGCTGCAACGTCTGTGTCACCATGCAGCCTAAAAATACATTTTCCTATCAGCACACATTACAATAAATAAATCAGTAAATACAAATGCCTTACCTCCTTAGTTGTGACTTACACTATGTATATATATATATATATATATATAAATATATCATGATAAATAGCATCAGAGGTGCAGAGCTGGGAGAATATGCTAAAACACAGAAACGCAAATATAGAAGTGGGACTATTTGTATATATATATATATATATTTATATATATACGCAGGTGAGCAGCTATCATAGAAAATAGCAGTGTTCCACCTTAAACACTGTGATCTGTTTGTACAATACATCCATTGTCTGGATCTATTAGCCGCACTCTATTACGCTATGAAGATAATGAATAGACTGATGCAGTGTAATATATATATATATATATTTCCCATTTTTAATAAATGCCAGTTAACATATTAAAGTGGAGGTGTTCCGTAAAAACGAGGCTCACATTCATGTTTCAACAGGATCATGGAGTGTCACGTGTCAACATGTGCATTCATTGTGAAAAGAGACCCCGGAATCTGTGGAAACCTCCACCCGTGAGAAAAGTCCACCTCAATCCGAGATCACGTGGAGGTTATCCATGTTGGTTTAATCAACAAATGAAGAAACTATCATATAATTATGTTTCTTTTACTCAAGTATTCTGTCATTAGAGAGCGAAATGAGAGAAACGCCAAACTCATTATTTTTCTAAAACGCTATGACTCGGTAAAGTGCATCCCATTCAATGTCCCCCACACGGACTCATCAACACGTTCACAATGTATCAGAGAATCAAATCAAACCTGGGGCAGCACCAGGACTCAGCAGTGGCTTCTCAAACTATGCTGATTTATCCCTTCACCAGGATTGTGTGTGGTGGAGGATGGTTGCCGGCACAGGAGTTCCCATGTAAGTGGATACAGGGCTTTTCACTGTGCAGCCCACTGAAAGGGATCCAACCCACAGCCCCAGAACAGAATACCAGGCCTGGGTGTATCACATGTCTCCGTCAGGGTGAGTGATGTATGTTCCAATGTGCCACACCGCACCGCGCAAAGCTGGGTGAGTGAGAATGCACGTGTGCTGAAATTGACAGACTGCATCATATAGATTAACCAAAGGTTCAGTTAAGTAACCAACTGACCGACCGACCAATATTCGCCTAAACCTGACTTAACGTACCTAAAGTTAAAAGTAGACCTAAGCTTAACCTAGCCCTATCCATAACCTGAATGTAACTTCAACCTAAACCTAAAGACAAACTGCACCAGATCTTTATTTAAACTTAATCTAACATTAAGCTTAACTAGAACGACCAACTTCATCCCAAACATCTAAGAATCAAAACATATCTGGCCCTAACCAAACCAGCCTAACTAATCAAACAACTAGCATTACCCTAAACCTAACTTAACTTAAACCTAAGGTAAACCTAACCCACCTCAGCTTAAATCTAAACATAGACTGAACCTGACCTTTATCTAAACTTAACCCAACATTAAGCTCAATCTTAGCCTAACCTACTAACTACTGATTATATTAACTTCATCCTCACTTAAACCTAACAATCAAAAACATATTTGACCAAGCCTTAACTTAACCCTAAACAAATCAAAACTCAGACCTTCTCCTAACATTAACCAAACTCCAACCTGAACCTCAACTATACATTCGTCTAAACCCACCAAACCTAAACCTGATCTTAACTTAAAACCAAATGTAACCTAAACCTAAGCCTAGCCCTAACCTAACCTAAACCTGACCTCAGCCTTAACTCAAACCTGACCTAAACCTAAACCTCACCTTGAAGCCTTTGCATTACTATTCAATGAATGAGGACTTGCCTTTTATCCCCATGATGTATTTTTCAATAGTAGGACCACACACACACACACACACACACACACACACACACACACACACATACGGTCAATATAACATTGTGCAACTCTTACCACTAACTCTAAACCCCAACTCAAAATCACCGGATTCTACAGTTAATCCAACAGCCATGTGTCACCTCGAACAGTCCTGTGAAGTTATTTACCTGCTAGAATTTGTTTAAAACACGTTTTGAATCTGAATGTGTCCTCACAAACATAGAAGGACATTCAGAGCAAACACACGTTAACAAAACACTTCAAACAGAGTGGACCTTCAACACAGAAACTGCCCCATGAATGATTACTGAATAAAATACAGATGAATATCTGCTTTCATTGTGAGTAAAAGTCTGAAGCTGGTCAATCATTGGCGAAACTATCTAATCTTGACTCATATAGCAGTAAATAATCAGACACATGCTGATGTCATGTTTCCATGGCGGCTGCTGGCAGCTCAACCAACCTGTCTGACAAGCAGACGAGAAGTGAGCGCCGGGTCACATGTTCCTTCTTTCGGTGAAGTCATCGTTGTGTAAATATTTGCAATGGTAATACCACTGTAAATATGTAATCCTGCCTGTCAGCTGGGAGGCTGCTCGCCTTGGCTGCCGATCGGGATGACAGCTGATGATTTAGGAAAATGATTTATTCAGGATTATTCACGTTGTTTTCCTGAATCATCATTTGATTTGAGAGAAATTTGGAAAACGTGTCATGTTCGGAATTGTTGCTGTTGACGCTGGAAGATGAGACCACAGACAGGTTTTTGTATTGAATGAAATGAGCTGTTTATCAAGAATTAAACCTTGATCATCTATGAAACTGATTATTTAGAAAAGATGTATTATAATCATTATTGTTATTATATTTAGCAGTTTTTCGTAGATTTCTGCCCCGTATTACTATTATTATTAGTATTATTATTATTGTTATTATTATTATTATTATTATTATTATTATTATTATTATTATCATCATTACTATTCGTATTATTATTATGCATACATATTATTATTATGCATACATATTATTATTATGTATACATATTATTATTATGCATACATATTATTATTTCATGCATCTAGTTTGCCTTATTATTATTAGTAGTAGTAGTAGTCGTAGTAGTAGTATTTGTAGTAGTAGTAGTAGTATTACTATTATTATTATTATACATTTCTGCTGTAATCAATAAATACAATTCTTTAAAAAAAGTTGTGTATTGAATCCCATAGCCGAGTTGCATTATAGGGGGCGCTGTGGAGGGATTTTTGTCATGCCCATTTTGCCATGTCCAATACATACATTAACAGTTTTTAAAGGTCTATGAGGTTTCATGAATTTCGATGTGTGGGGCCTAAAAAACAGAAATAAATAAATAGAAAAATAATAATCAAGTTTTAGGAAAAGGAAAATTGAATCTCACACAAGAGGGGCCCCAAACTCTGAACTGAGAGAGAAAAATATGCATATTTTTTTTCTTTTTTTTTTATATGAACATGTTTGTCAGCAACAAACAAATAAACTCTCCTTTACCACGTTGGGTTGAACTCTTCATCCAGATTTGTGAAAAAGCACCGGTGGTGTAATTATTGATCAAATATCAAGATGTTTAGTCGAGCGTCATCAGGAGCTCACATGATTCAGTGAAGCCATCATTGTGCCAATATTTACGATGTTAACACCACAGTAAATCCTGTTGCCTATGTAATGCTGCAAGTCACAAGTCACATGGCTGATTTACCCAAAACAACCTTAGGAAAACAGAAAGTGCAAAGTCTCTATTTCAGGTAAATACATCAGCTGATAAGGCAAGTGTGTGTGTGTGTGTGTGTGTGTGTGTGTAAGCCACTTTGTCTATACACCAACAAACAACATGGAGGAGGTGATACTGTGCTGATCGGGTCATGATGGCATTTGATGCAGGGAGAGAGGGAACAAGTGTTACAGGAAATCCAACGTGGTTGAATCTTTAATGCTCCACGGCTGCTGACACAGTGAAGTCAGTCATTTGGCCTGAAGTGCAACATTCCTGCTCACTGACGAGACACCAGGCCAGAGGACAGGTGGGGCCACCTTTTACTCCAGGAACATGGTCAAGACTAAGATGTGATGAGGCCACGTAGACCTGCATCACCTAGAATTTCATTTCTTTTATCACATGGTTCCATTTTTAAAGGTGCAGCGTACAAGATTTGGGGGCGTGGCATGTTGTATCCATCACCTCACCCTCACCCTTCTGAGCCGGCAGGAGAACCTGTGTTAGACTTCAGCTGTCATTGAAACTCAATAGTTGTTTAGTACGTCCACTTTTACAAAACATGTAAAAACATGGCAGCCCCCCGCCCTCAGATTGATATACATAAATGGGCTCATATTAAGGTTATGGGGGGGGGGGCATTTTGGTGAATATAAATGAATGGACATATCAGTATTTCAATGTTTTATAATATTTGTACAAGTTACGAAAACAACCAAACTCTTACACACTGCACCTTTAAGTCATTGTCATGTTAGTTCAGGGGCCACAAATGCCCCCAATGTGACCCCCGACCAGTGAAATCATAGCATCACAAAACATCAACAACAACTCCAAATAATCACATCCTGAAAATGTAATGAACTATCTTTTTTTTTTACAAAACTTTATGAACAACCTCCTGCATGAACAGTTTGCTTGTTGCCACTTTTACACTTTGTAAAAAAAGTCATCTCCAGGGCCAGGGGCCCGGTTTTTGGCCCGCGGGCCCTACGTTTGACACCCCGGCTTTATAGGGCCTGTAGCGCTCGCTCCAGTTAAATGAAAGTGAACCAAATTCAGAAGAACAAGTTCCAGAGTTGCGCTGCCACTTTTACGTGGCTTCACTGGAAACGTTACAGGAGAACAGTGAGGTATAGTGTCACACGTCACGGGTGCCGGGCCTTGTTTACGAGCCGGTCAGGGACACTTCTGAGGCCACTCCTCTGTGCACACTTTGCATATGTGCCTTGGTCCCTCAGGGAATATATCTCCCGCTCGACACATGGTAACACAACAGGTGCGCGCGTGTCACCTGGAGCCGTGCACATTTCATGTGTGTGTGTCCATCCGTGTAGTGCAAGTATCCATCACGCATCATTCATCACATATCCAGTGTGTTTTGGAGTATCCAGTGTAAAAAGTTGACAGTGTTGGCTCAAGTGTGTGTGTGTGTGTGTGTGTGTATATGTGTGTAGATTGTTGCCATAGTTGTGACCCCCGGGGAGGTCATTACAGCCGGTGCGGTACCTTTAAGTTTGGCGCTGTACTCCGTCTTGTCGGACTGGCTCCTCCTCACCAGCGTCCCCAGGTTGAAGTCACCTTTGGCCGTGTCGTCGGCCACGATGGTGTCCGTCTTCCTCCTCTCCAGGTAGCGCAGGAAAACGGGCCGGTGCCGGCGTTTGATCACCTTCTCCCTCTCTTTCTCCCTCTCTTTCTCGGGCCCGCCGGCCTCCTTGGGATCCATGGCCCGGGACGTCAGCTCACCTCGTGTGTGTCCGCCAGATTAGTCCAGGAAAAACAGAGGAAGGGAGAGAGGAGAGTGAGAGAGAGAGAGAGAGAGGGAGAGGGAGGGAGGGAGGGAGAGAGAGAGAGAGAGCCTGGGAAGTGCAACAGGTGTACTGTTCACTGTGCACTGCTCTGCACTGCACAGGTAATGGAGCTCCTCCCTGTATCTACCTGTCACAGGAGCTGTGCAGGCCCCACCTCTCCTCTGCTGCTATGCTGCCTCCCTGAAGACCCTTCTATTTCCACCCAGGGAGAGAAAGTGCATCCCCTCACTTTCTGGGAGTAACGAGCACACGGGCTGAAGTCTTGTTTTTTGTTTTGTTTGTTTTTTGTTTTTTGTTTTTTTAACTCTCAGTGAAAAACCAAACACATAAATGCAATGTTGAATCACCTCTTTCAAAGACTTCCTCTCTGGTGAGGAAGTCTTTATGTAGATGAGTTGTGGTGAATTGACTTTAGGGGATTTAGTTCCAATGACACGGTGAGGAACAAGTTCAATTGCAAATCAGCATAAAATACGTGCATTATTTATTTTTGACAAAAGAACCGTAAAGCTGCTCAACATATCAAGCTCAAGCTTAACGTATATGTATTTATATTCATACTATACACATATTTATATCATATTGTTTTATTTGTATATAATATTTCTGTGTGTATCTCATTGACTGCCTAATGCACTTCTGATTGGACCCCATCTGCATTTTGTTGCCTTGTACCTGTGACATCAGAAATTACAATAAGGTTTAATCTTATCTCATCTAATATTAAACCAAGTGAACTCTGAATAGGCATGATATAAAAAAAATGTGCAAGGAAACACGCAACAACAACAATAATTCCAACAACCAGATGGTAACACACTCATGAAAATATGAATTGTTATTTAATTCTCCATCTCTGGGATATGTAAAATACATGTGCATGTATTATATAATTCTCATCTTTATGACATGGTAAAATGCTGCTCCATATTATCTACTTTTCTATCCTTTATTGCTATCTTGCATTTTATTTACTACAATCTATCACAGTGTGTCATGATATAATGCATTGGTCTACATGAAAGTCATGTCATATTATACCAAAACATATCATGTTTCCATCCACTCTCACTCTCTCTCTTTCTCTCTCTCTCTCTCTCTCTCTCTCTCTCTCTCTCCCTTCCGTCTTCAGAATAATGTCCCATGATGTGACACTAAACTAGTTGGACAGGAAATTCACTGACACTTGATGATTTCTGCTCATAGCAACCAGATACTGCGCGTCCTCGTCAGAACAATGAACGAATGCATGCCCTCCCTCTTGAAGCTCAGGTCGGGTAATGAGGTGTGTTTTCAGCTCCCTGTGCAGTGAGGAGCTCATATGGCACAACTCATTCTACAGCACACACACACACACACACACACACACACACACACACACACACACACACACACACACACACACACACACACACACACACACACACATTATCAGCTCCTTCAGCAAATATTACATCACATGGTCAAGGTCCCGTACACATATTGATTAAGCCCACTCTAAGAATGACTATTGCTAGCAAATGTAAAAGCTCATTATTTTCTCACACACATAGAGGAGTGTGACGGACCCTGTCAGCAGGATTACGTAAGCGAATGTGGTGACGCGGGTCCTGCAGACATATGTATGTATTCTATACTAACATGCAGGAGTGTAAACACTGTCGTGTCCTGTGGCCGTCAGCATGTCCAGCTCCGCCCTGAGGGAGTCTGGGGTTGGATGACATCATGTCACTCATGGAGTGACTCTTCTTGACCTTGGTGTGTGTGCACTTTGAAAAGATTTGCATCAGAGAAAAGTTTTTTTTCTGGACCTTTTTAGACCTGTACCATATGTGTGTTCTTTCTTTCCTTTTTTTCTTCTTTTCTTTCTTTCTTTCATTCTTACTTTCTGTCCATTTTATTATCTTTTTCTTTTGTTCTTTCATTCTTTCTTTCTCTCTTGGATGGACTTTGGACAGTCCATACTCATATCAGATTCCATATCTTGCATTTAAAGTGGATTGTGTTTGTAAAATACAGAAACGGCATCATATAAAGCTCAAGTATGACAATGACTGCGGCCAATTCAGGAAAATGTGCATTCACATTGACTAAAATTGAAAATTAAATCATTTAACTTGAGTTATAATTAGCACTACTTAATACAACACTACTGGTTTAAGGCATCAAATAGTTTTAATTGGCTCTGACTTGTTGCCAAAACATGAAGAGGTTCAAAGCTCCACAGCAACAGTATAAAAGGTATACATCCGCTTCTTTTTCAACTTTTAATAGAGCAGCGTTTTATGGCTGCACATGCATGTGTCACGTTTGCACAGTGACCATCAGTAACAGTAAATCGGAAACATCAAGGGCGGGCGGGGCCAGGGGGTGTATGTTTGTTTATGCTACAATGGACAGACTTTGATCTGCTGGTGACGGTCGCCGACACGTCCATTTACTAAAAGGTAAACAACAGTCAAATGAAGTGGAGCAGAAGTCAATGGTCTATTTTCTGGGAAGGTTTCAAAGTGGAAAATTCAGCTGCTTCATTTTAGTATGAGTGGAAAGTTCCATCATAAGTTTGCATCAATTTAAACATCCGCTTTTCCATTAATTCATTAATGGCAGATATGTTAATCAATTATATTTTCAATTAGTGGAAACAAGTAGTCACATTTTGTTGATTTTGTGGCTATTTAATAGACACATTGGTAATGATGAAAGGAAAGGAAAGAATTATGTCTGATAGGGAAAATGTGTCATTCTTGCAGCACATGAGAAACAGTGGAGAAGCTAGGTGGCAGTAACATCAAGCCTCTGCACATGCATGTCAAGTTTAAGAAGTACTCATGTAAAATTTCTAATTTCCTGTTAAACAAAGATCCTCTTCAAAATAAAAGTCAAACATTTGTAATTACTTGTCTGACGTCCCAAAATGAATGGAAATGAATTTCAAAATATGAACTAAATATCTTTTTAAACGATACTGTAGTAGAAATATGCACATTATTATCTGTCTTTGAGAGCCTGACCCTTTTCCAATTCCTGAAAAACGTATACATAACCACCACATCAAATAGCGTTTAAATACAATTAACAAATATAAATAGATTAATCAAATATATAAAATACATAAAAATGAAAAACAACAAATTTGTAAACTATACGATGTGTTTTTCAATAGTTACAGTCTATCAGTGTCACCGCGCATGCTTTTATTCTGAAAGAAAACAGCGAAGAGCTTCCGGGTTCGCTGTAGGTTCGCTGTGGCGTGTGGGGAAAGGTGGATGACAGGAAGTAGGAAGGAAAAGAAGGAGTAGAAGAAGAAGTTCGTGTATGTGTGTATGTGAGAGTGTGTGTATAATGAGACCACAGTTGCTGCGCTCCTCTCTGGGCTGCCTGCTCTTCCTGTCCGCCTCCTCTTCCTCTTCTTCGTATAAACTGGTCACACAAGCATCAGTTCTTCCGCTTCCGTACCGGCAGAGAAACAACATGCACTATCAGGCGCAGCAGCGAGGACGACCACATTCTGAAGAATTCCGCATCTATTTTAGTAAGTTCACTCACCGTTTACCGGAGGGGAAACTGGTGTGTGTCTATCCCGTGTTTCCCCCCTCAGTCACGGGTGTAACGGCCCGGAGCTTCCGGTGTCGGGTAACTGTGACCAGCCAGGTAACCCCCGTGTGACCTTTCCCGCGAAATGCGGGTTGGTTAGTGTCATTATGCTACACAGCGTAAGTTAGCATTTGAGCTAAAGTGATGCTAACTGCCAGGCACCACTTCTGAACGTACTCTTGGACAAACGGGTAGGAAAGAGGTTTATGTTCACGTGCTTTCTCTTCCTCTGTGGTGGTCACATGGTCACAATGGCCATTGACACACATGTATATACACTCTCTCTCACTTACTCACACACACACACACACACACACACTTACACACACACCTCCATATCTCCACGGCCTTGCTAGCCTTACAGGGCCAGTGTGTATTATCAGTGACATGTAGTGATGAAGTTCCATGTTGCAGCTCAATATGTCTGCTGTCTGTTATTTTTAAAACTTTAAAGGGGTCTATTATGTACTTTTTTGGGGATGCTGAAAAATGGTGGCCTCCATGGTCTGGAGCCCCAACCTATATGGGCCCCCTTCATATGAAGGGCAATCTTCTAAAAACTATTTTTCACCTCCATATAACTATGGAAACAAATTCTACTGAAAACGTGGAAAAACGGGTATGTTCCATGAAGCTTAAGTAAACTACGGTGACATGACATAAAGTAAAATAGGTGAATACTCCTTACTCTTTCTATCTCTGGGTCAACAAACAGGATTTGAGTGTTTGTGTTATTATTGCTTTGCTTTGACATACAATCAATTGATGTTGAATATATTGATTTATTGTAAAGGGAAATGTATCCCTCCTTATAAACTACCATCAATACATAGACATAAACAAAAACACACCAAAACAAGCTAAAGTAGTTGACGGTGTACTACTTGCCTCCAGACGCCATGGGGCCCAACAGCCCCAGGTTTACCCAATAACATTTGTGTACATAGAAAACGGTGGGTAAGTGTGAATTACCTTAACAGAGGAAAATGTCTGCTGTGTCAATCAAGTAATCTCTGACCAAAGATTCTCCCATTTCTACGTGATTTAATAAATGCACGCATATTAAACAAGACCTATACAGGATTCCACCGTGTCATCTGTGTAGTTTATTTCTATTTTGTCCTATGTTTTTTGTTTTTGTTTTTTTATTCTTAGAAACCTCTGAGGGGAAATACATTTCCCCTTTCCACGACATTCCACTTATAGCTGAGCAGGAACAGGTAGGTCTTCCCAGGGGAGTTATTTTTCTGTCTCCAGTGGATAAAAACACGGATATTTCAACCAGCAGCTTATTTTTCTTCAACAGGACAAGGATGTTCCAGCTAAGAAACCTAAACATGATAAGAAAGAGGTATTGTCACTGTTCCATTTTAATATATTGTATCACTTTGACATTAGCATGTAGAAAGATTACATTAAAGATTTCCTCTTTACTTTCAGGTGCTCTATAACATGGTTGTGGAGGTACCTCGGTGGTCAAATGCTAAAATGGAGGCACGTATAGATATAGTACATCTATATTGATATAGGCTACTGATATTGTATGTTATTTTCTAAATGTCCCGTCTGATTGCTACTCATTCTACCGCTACTACTACTACTACTATTTCTACAAGCACTTATTGTTGTTTAACGTTCAATGTTTAACTTATAACCTCGTCTGTATACCCTGACTAGTCTGTACTGTCAACTTTCTTTAACTACCATGTCGTGATGACTATTCCTTAGAAAGCACCTGTAATAGTTTTACTAGTCAGGTAGCATGATTGTAGCCAGAAGTTACTTTATGTAGTTGTAGATTAATTTCTAAATTGTTTGTAGCAGAATGTAATATTGCCCTATTTTTCAGATCGCAACCAAGGAGCCACTGAACCCCATCAAGCAGGATGTAAAGAAAGGCAAGCTCCGATATGTTGCCAACATATTCCCCCATAAAGGCTACATCTGGAACTATGGAGCCCTGCCGCAGGTGAGGGAAATGACTTGTGCCTGCTTTAGTGCATCGGGAGTCAACACTATACATTTAGTTCAGTTTTTATTGAATACTGTATATGACAAATCCTAATTTAATTTAATTAATATGAGATTATTTAGTAATTCACCTCTTCATGCAACTAGTGAGTATTTATTTTGATTACTTATTCAATACAGTTCATTTACTACATGTTTCAAACTTTCCCCAAAATAGACATGGGAGGACCCAAACCACACAGATGCGGAAACTTCATGTTGCGGTGACAATGATCCCATTGACGTGTGTGACATTGGCACTCAGGTTAGACTTTTATTATGGGATGTAATGATATTTTTGCTCACTTCAATGTGTATACTTTCAAAATAAAGGAAACAAAGTTTGATATCTTATGCCAGGTCCAAATCAAAATGATTGACTGATGATGTCTTTGCATTTACTTGGCCACTCCAGGTATGTTCTCCAGGTCAAGTGATCCAAGTGAAAGTGCTTGGCATCTTGGCAATGATTGATGAGGGAGAGATGGACTGGAAAGTCATCGCCATCAACGCTCAGGACCCGGATGCCAAAAATCTTAATAGTGGGTGTGATTATATTTGGCAACCCCTCCCAAAAAAACAGTTAACATCTTGTATACGTTCAAATGATGTTATTGTTTACAGCCAATATTTATATAGTTTTGAAAGAGCTTTATCTTTTTCACCCAATTAATGTAATGTTCACAGGATGTACGTAGCTCACATGTTTTGTTTCACGTCTGTTGTTTAGATTAATCTCTCATATTGTGTCTTAGTTTCGTAAATACAAAATTATCAGTCATCATTTCTAAGTTGTTATTGTGTTTCTATCTTATTTCCAGACATAGAAGATGTCCGCAAAAGCCGACCCGGTCACTTGGAAGCCACTGTTGAGTGGTTTAAGAAATATAAAGTTCCAGATGGAAAACCTGAAAACCAGTTTGGATTCAAAGGACAATTTAAAGATAAGGTACTAAATCTTTGTAATTTTACTCAAAGTAATACACCGAAATAGTCCGAAGTCCCTGATGTTCCTTGTTCTCTTCAGGAATTTGCAGTTGAGATCATCAAGTCCACTCATGAGCACTGGAGGGCACTAGTGCAGAAGCAGACAAACAGTGAAGGGATAGAATGGTAAGACAGTAGAGCCAAAGCTGTTTGCAGTGCATATTTGTCGTGAATATGTAGAATAGGCCTCAAGTTTCATGAAAAGTGCTGTTTAAGACTTTCATAATTTATATTTGTTTAGCAAGAATATCTCTTGCTGTGAGAGCCCTTTGAAATTGAGCGCAGAGGAAGCAGAAGACATTGTCCAGTCGGTGAGAACTCTCAAAGGATAAAAACATAGAGTAATAGCATGTACTACTAATGGGTGGGACCTGTGACTTAAATGTGTATTTTTTGACACCCTAGGCCCCAGCGTTTGGTAGCCCACTTCCTGTGTCTCCTGAGGGTAAGTCATCAATGGCGCATTCACACTGAATTTGGTTTATCTGAAATGTTTGATGGTTCAGTGCTCATACTCATTCTGTCATGTTTTTCTTTGACAGTGGACAAGTGGCATTTTGTTTAAAGCACTAAAGACAGTACGGACACCCACAGAGGTTCTTAACATTCTGTTAATACAGCTGGATTTATTATTGGTAAGAACTCATGTGTAGCTGTTTAAAAGTGCCATTGACATTTGTCATCCAATAATTTGATATTTAGATGAATTGAACTTAATTGATTGCATTTGCAGGATCATTTCAGTAGAGCTAAGAACTCTAAGCTGTTTGTGTTGTATTGGACACAAGATATATATTTTTTTTGTTAGTCACATTTTTAAGCTGAATGACAAAATACTGGTCTCCATTGGTTTAAATTTGATAAAAGTGTAAATTGTGTTTACACGTATTGCAGTATTTTTGTGGCATTTTTGAGGTCATTGTACAGATCTAGCTTTGCACTTCACAGGAGTGAAGGTAAAGGGAACACACTCCCAATGTGTCAGTAATTCATCATGTTGTACCTGTTTTCATTTTTATTGTCGTTTGAATAAACAATGAAATAAGGTGTGAACTTGACAAGATCCTCTCAACACTAACTTACTGTTTAACTTTATGTGTACTGTAGATCCGTATTAAATTGGAGTAACAAATTGGTTTGCTTTAAATAAATATAAATTTTATTAAAAAAACACCCACATCTCAGCAATATCAGGAATGATATAATAAACAGCTTTCAAATAAACTGCATTCAGTACATTACAATACTTACAGTATTAATACCCATCCTTAATTCCATGTTTTGTAGCATACCAAACTTCAGAAGAACCAGGAAAGCCTTAAAAAAATTTAAATTACAGGCATAAAGTTGCACTTTTTGTAACCTTGTTAGTGTCCAACTGCAAAAAAAAACAAAAAACAAAACAAAAACAAGTGTGTATCAACTGATAGCTTAACCTTTGAGCTGAGCACAGGGAGTGCACTAGTTAAACCCAGAAAGTCATTCAAGTAATGTTGACTCACTCAGAAACACTCTGAAGCTTCTTCAAGTATGGCTATGCTTTGTAACCCGCTATATCATAGACACCTCGGCTTTCTCAACCCCAATCTGCTACTGTAGCTGGGTCCTGTACAACACAATTCGACATTTTATATGTAGATTTATTTTACAGAATTGGAACAGTTAAAAGAAAAAACTAGAACATCTAAGGTCTGAGCTAACAGGATACTATAACCGTAAACATAGCTGTGACAGTGAGCATAATATTTACAAAGACTTCCTGGATAATCTAACCATGATCATTCTCTTAACCTGAAGGAGTCAAAAGGATATTTTTACGATATGGTGAGGATTGTTGATTAAAGAGCTGTGGGTCAATTTGACAAAATAAGAAGAAGCTACGTTAACGTTGAAGAATTTGTTGTATTCCTGCAATACAAATTCTTGGTATGTACATCGTGACATAATTTATTTATTCTTTTTTTTTTTTTAACACATTTACAATCTGTTTAAATAAAAGGTTTTTTTTTTCTCATTCTTTATTACAATTTTTTTCTGAAAAAGAAATGAAGTGCTTTCAGAAAATGATTACGTTTAAGAATGGGGTAAGTTGTTACTAAAATATGACAGTCATTCCATAATATTTCGCATTAATTTAATCACAGAGTGAAGAAAATCATTATACAATTGCGTAGTGGTCATAAATAAATTTAACTATACACGGTCACAAGGATGTGCATCTCCGCTAATCACTGCCCTGGTCTTTCCTTGTAGCAAAAGCAAAATAATCGCTTTAAACTTTGTCAATATCATACTTTCCCTTTAATCAGCTCAGTGCATATATGTTCAATTACTTTTAAAATATTACCACCATCAATCTAGCTAAAATATAAGCAGAGGATTGCAGGAAGTTAATATTGTCTTTGTGGAACAGACGATAGCCACATTGGGATTTGGGATTCAACGGCAAATCCCTGAATGAGAAACTGACAGGATGAATACAGGTGATAAAGATGTACACAATTTCTTTTCAAAATATCCCTGATTTTACAGTAACATCAAATATTCAAGTTCAAATTATACTTTCTAGCACATTGATAAGAAAGTAAGAAATGAACTTGTATGCCTTTATGTGGCCTGAAGTTGAACTTTCAACATGTACAGAGGAAGAAAGAAAGAATGTTATAACCCTATTGCCAAACAAATTTTGAGGTATGACTGGTTTGCACTATACATTATTTAAAAGCCTTTTCACTGCCCCATGAGTCTCACATTGTATGTGTCTAGTAGGTTGAATAGCACCTTATGAAAAAAGTCAGTTGAAAACAAAAGAAGCACAATGTTAGCCTTTTTTACAACACAAAATCTATAACAGTAATTCCAAAAAGGAAATTAATTTACTGTACAAATCTCACCTGTTTATCTTACAGTTAGATTACAACAATAAAGACCCCCACAGCAAGCCAGCTGCCCTCTGAAACTGACACTGAGCCTACCCTGTTTCATGTTCCTCAGTGTATAAAAGCATTTTTACTAAGCACCAAAGACAAAACTACACGTAATATTCACAATCCAGGTTTTTTTTTCTAATGAACCTACAGTAAGGAACATTAAAAACAGTCATAACATTGTAAACCTGGGAAAAATTAGAATAACACCATTGTAGATTTTTTTTTCTCAAAATGTTAAAAATGCACCATCTTTATGGCTCAATGTACAGTAAAAATGACATAGGAAAGTGAAAGAAGCACCAACACAATGAACGTCCTAAGAAAATCTTTTTGCATTAACTCAAAACTGTTTCATGGATTGCCCAAACAATCCTTTTTTAAATTTTTAAATTTTTATCAATTAAGTTTTATTGATGCCAGGGAATAATTTCTCTCATTGCAGCAATACAACCAGATTTTATGATTTAAAAATATTACCATGTTACCAAAACATTTAAAATTTATTATCAAAAAGTGCTCTAAGAAACACTGACTTGACAAAAAAGCAATTCAATGCTGATGATCTGACTGTGGGATAATATTGTCAGAGTCCAGCTGAGAATGACTGTGAATCTTAGAGTGTTATTGTTATAGTGTGTAGGCATTTGAATCAAAATAAATGGTTTTGAGCATATTTTAGCACCATGAGTATTGTCATTTACAAAGTCAGCGTACTATGCCAAAATTAGATCTCCAAATTTTCTGTAAGAAAAATAAAGCCACCAAAAAAGAAAGCAATTTTTTTCTGTAAAAAAATAGGTCTTTGTGTATCAGACTAAAAGCACCAGAGAATTTGACACTGTGTCTTGCGAAGTTGCCAAAGAAAATAAATATATCCTTGGTAGGATGAACTTGATAAAGCTTGATTGTGTAAGAGGTGAAAGACCTGATGGTAATTTCATATAATCATGGATTCCTTTTTCTTTGTAATTCTGTTTTTAACTTTATGAAAAAGAGGGAGTGTTTAAATGAGGCCAGCGGTACTCAAGGTCTTCATTCATCATATGTAAAGCACCATAAGTTTTCTTTGTCATGAGTGTTTTCTACACAAACTTACTGTAGGGTCCAGTGACCTTGGTGAAGGCGTAAGGAGATGTATTGACATAGGTGTTTGTTGTGCATGACAAAG
Source organism: Chascanopsetta lugubris (assembly GCA_016785325.1). Classification (NCBI taxonomy): domain Eukaryota; kingdom Metazoa; phylum Chordata; class Actinopteri; order Pleuronectiformes; family Bothidae; genus Chascanopsetta; species Chascanopsetta lugubris. Next base: position 139,932 of record JAFBJT010088169.1, read on the forward strand.
ATGACTCCATTAGTGCCTGAATAAACCGCTTGTAAGGAGGAATAACATTAGGATCTAATGGCTCTGGATGCTCTCGTTTCGCCCCCTTCTTGTTGCTCTTGCTAGGTGTCCCCTCACCACCATTCCTCTCTGCATCTTCTTCCTTCTCTCGAGCCTTCTCTGCCATCTTGGCCTCCCATAGGGCCAATCCGTGCTTGGCCTCGTTCATATTTTTGTGCTGGTAGAAGACCAAGGAGATGCGTGTCGGGTGGTTGCGATCTGGATTTTTGAGTGGGGTTGTGGCATGAAGCTCCCGTTTTGCACACTCAATCAGGACCGAGCCATGGCTAGGTGCCACGGCCACGCCACCAATATCAGGGTCCAAGAAGTTGTGCTCATTGTCTGACCACATCTCAGGTTTCTGCGGTGTTGTGGGTGTCTGTGGTGTTCCAGGCTCCTGCTTTATACCAGAGTCCACAATGTTTCCATTAGGCAGACTTAACCCCGGCTGCGTCTCACGGTTTGAACACCCATCACGTAACTGAGAAGACAATGGGGGGCCAGGCATACCCATCTCTGTCTTGATTTGCATATGGAAGGGATCTTGTCCTGGTAACATTTGAGGGTTCCGAGACAAGTAAGGAGTTGGGTATCCTCCAAAGTGATTGCCATTACTCACAGCAGCTGTATAGTCTAGACCTCCATGGGCTGATGGTGCCCTAGACAGGGCGTTCATAAACTGGGGTTCTGATGCTCCATTAGGACCATAAGGACCATATGGTCTCATGGGATGAACTGGCCTCATGCTGCATGGATTGTATCCATTGACCTGTAAACCTGTCTCGCTGTACCTTGGGGGATAATTTACCTCATAGCGTTGATGTGCACCATACTGTTGCTCTGTATAAACCATTGGCCGCTGTTGGCGATACATGTCCAGGTGCTTTGGATTTGAAGCATAGTATGGATGATAATTGTCAAGGGGCATTCCTCCATTACATTGATAGCCTGGGTATGGACGATTTGACCCATTTATGTAGGAGTTTGGAACATGGAGTGGGGATGGATAAGGGCTTGCTGGTGCTGATGGCTGATGGGGATACAAGCTGCCTGGCTTGGAAGTGCTTGGGAAAGACCCAGGGTGGTTAGGGTACCTGGGGTAGTTGGGTGCATTTGCGGAGCCAGGATAAGGGGGTAGAATACCCTGGTGCTGCTGATGTTGTAGTTGCTGAGGATGGACCCCAAGGTGTTGTGTTGGCTGACCTGGGTGTAGGCTTCCTCCCATAGATCCTGGAACATGTCCTTCAAAACAAAGGGGATGTCCCAAGTTTTATTTTCAGTATTTTTTTCCAGTTCCCCACAAAAAAGCATTATTTATAGTGACAAGACAATTATTTTTAGAAGTAACCAGAATTATTGTTACCATACCTGCCATGAGAGTGCTGTGAGCAGAATTCTCATAAGTGCCAGCTTTTGACTTTGCCAGGATAGCCTTCTCCGTCTTATCATTAGCGGTGTCCAGCATGGCATTTTTATTGGCTGCTGCCTTTTTAGCATCCAGCTTCTTTTGCCTGCAAGACTTGGCAGGCTCTGCAAGCATCCGCACCTGACGACGAAAGGTACTCAGGACTTGGATAGCACCTGCCTTGATTTTCTCTTGTTGCCCCTCCTCACTGCCAAATTCATCACTACTGGAAGCCTTATAAAGAGGCAGAACGTGAAGCTGCTCATCCTCTGGAATCTTTCCAATCTCACGGTTGTCCTCCCTGGTCAAGGTACACACCTGTATAATGAGGACAAGTTTAATACCCACATCAGAAACTTACAGAATGTAATTAAACATACATTTGATGTCAAAATGTTTAGAAATTAAGACGTAACATTCTCAAACAAATTAGAAAGATATACGTTGCATGGGTTATGCTTACCACAGTACTGCCCCCTTGCATGTTATGCAGATCCCTGTGAGCGTGGGCACAGAAGTCCATGCAAGCAGTAACCCCAGAGAAGGGTCGGCCCTCCTTGAGGCCCAGACGGCAATCTGGTGCCCTTTGTTCGTGTTCCACCTGTGTCCAGGGAGAACAGAAGGTATATTTTAACACAAAATTGGTCAATGCCAGTTAATAGAATATAGAAAGAATTATTTATATAAGTAAGTAGGTAATTAGTAAGTAGTTTTATAAATAACTACTGCATCATGTACGTTTTCTTCGAGATACATATTCACATTGTGAGGGTCTATTTGTTGTAAATGCACTCAGGAAAAAAATTATTGCATTGAAACAGCATTTATTTGTGTACAAATATATTTAATCAAAGTTTCATATATTTCTATCACGACTTATTAACATATTATCAGGATGTAGATTGGGATGGGTTTTGTCCACACAGACTATACTTACCTGGTTTGCATAAGCTTCAGGTGCCATTGTTTTATACACCGGACCCAACATAGTTGCCAAATTTTGAAAGTTGCTCTCCAGTCTTTCCTCCTAGAAGACAGTAATTTGTTTTGATTGAAGAAAAAATGTAATGTAACCTTAGGACACACTTGGACAATTATTGTAAATGTCCATGAATTACCTCTTTCATATCATCCCCTAGTAGCTTGAATTTCCTGGGGATTTTGCTTCGGGCAAATTTACAGCCATTGTAGTACATACTCCAAGAGCAGCCAAATGAGAAAGATGCTCCACAGGCTTCAGGATCAAGCCCCTGGCATGCACAGGTCCTCCTGTAGGGGGAGAACAGAAATTCAATGAACCATTTTCCCTTGGTTAATTCAGGTGTTGGAAAAATAGGTGACTAGAGATCAAATTGAGATTGAGTAGCATTTCATATGTCAAAAAGAATAACGTAAAATTGCATATAAAAAGCCCCATCTACAATCCATGATTTTGCAAACAAATTAGAACCAAATACAATGGTAACTTGCATATTAGGACATTGTGATGACATAGATTTTGTTTCTGTTGTATAACTATTATAGAAACTGCTCTCTTTAAGTTTGAGGAAAAAAATGGTCTATTCGGCTAATATCTGAGCTTTCTGCTTCTTCCACTTACTCCTCGTTGAGAGCACAACGTCTCTGGGTACAGGCTCCGTGCTTTGTTAGAGTTTCACTTAGTTCATAGTAGAGGCGGTCTGCGATGTTGCGTTGGATGCCCTCCCATACCAGGATTACCACAATGATGCAAGCTGTCTCACATGTGTGACCACTACGTTGCCGCACTAGAACCAATAGCTTTTCTTCTACACTGGATCGACGAATCACCTGAAACATAATTGTATTGGTATTAGAATGGAAACACAAAGGCTGCTGGTTTACTAAAATTCCCAACAATAAATGTATCATTAGTTCTTACCCATTTTGCTATAGGGCAGCCCTGTGTACTCTTTCCCTCCTTGCCGGTGTATATTACTTTCTCAATCCTGATGGCGTGTCCGGTGAGACCGGATCTTTAAAACAGAGTATGGGCATTAAAGGGAATACACATACACCAAAAAAGTAGTGATACACCATGTGGATTGACATTTGATTATTTAAGTACTCAAAATGTTGGCAAACCTTTTTTCCATCATCTCCCTTATGCCAGGTACACTTGGAGCTGATCCTAGGTGAGTGTAGTATGGGCCTTCGTCCTTCTCACTGATTTGTTCTAAATGTCAAAACGACGAAAGATTAATGCTTGCACAAAAGACTGTTCAGCCATATTCCACGATCAACATAATGGGACTCACCAACACAATGACAGGATGCAATATCATACTGAGTTTTCACAGGGGTATCCAGTAGATTCTTAATGGGGGTATCTAGCAATTTCATAGGAGAATCCATAAAGCTTTGTAGGAGATGTTCCTTTTTAGGAGTGGAATCTGGTGGTTTTTTTAGCGCTATCGTGGTTGGGTTAACTGGAAATGAATCCATCCCACTCAGGTCAGTGTTTGTTGACAGGACTGTGACAGCCCCAGAAGATTCCACTTTGACTTTGTTTGCTGCATTGATGACAAGGGAGTTCTTCTCAAACACAGGTGAAAGCTGGTACTGCCTCAGACTTTGTTCCATAGAAGCCAAGATGCTTCCCGGCCTCTTGTTTTGCGAACACAGGGATTGTTGATTCTCTTGCTTGACTTGAACCCCACCCATTCCTGCATCTCGCATCTGTATCTGCTGCTCCTGCTGCTGTGAACAAGAGGGCTCAAATCTGGGTCTGTTTTCCATTTTGATAGACCTGAAGCCAAATTGGGGGTCAGTAGTGCTCTGGGGGGGTTGAGAGGGGCTCTGACGCTCCTGCTTTTGTAACAGGTGCATGCGCAGTGCTGCATGCCGCTGAAAGTCTCCGTGGGGACTCATAGGTCCAGCAAAACGAGGTCCCTTTTGGAACTGAGTGCATGATGTCTTCAGCTGCTGTTCACTTTTAAGATACATTTGTGTTGATATTGGTTGGTTCAATTCACCTGATGGTAAGTGAGGTTGTGAATTTGTTGAGGTCTGGAGAAACTCTGTATGGTTGGGCTGGTGGCAGTGGTTGTTCGGCTGCTGTGGTTGAAATTGCTTATGGCTGCCAGTGCCTGAGTTTTGTGCACACTGCTGTTGATGTTGTAATTGTTGCATTTCTGTTGACTTATTGTAACCAAATCCTTGATGGTCACTGTGCTGGTTAAGCTGGTTGTTTGGTTGAGCAGAAATGTCTTTAAGTGACTGGTTGAGATGAAGTTGCTGTTGACCTGGAGGAGGCTGACTGTGAGGTCTGTAAGTGTTAGACTTGAGTTGTTGCCCTTCAAACTGTGGTGGCTGGGACAATGGACGCTGAAGATGACAGTGCTGTTGTTGTGTTGGTAAAATCCCCGGAGATAGTATATCCTGTAGGTCAGGGTCTTCATTTAAGTGCTCCGACTGCATCTGGGTGTGGTAATGGCTGTCTGTTGGCTGATTTTGGGAGAAGGTAGGGTGCTCAGGCATTTTCTGGGGCTGTTGCATTTGCGGTGCTTTAGAATTTGAGTGCTGCCACTCAGGGGCAGTATTGTGCTGGGCTGGAGCACGGTGAGGTTGGGCCGGGAGACATTCCTGCTGTTGCTGCTGGAAGTTTTTAGACCCCTGGCTGTTCTCTGTGAAAGCTCCCTGTGTCTGGAATCCTTGTGATGGATTCATTTCCAACATCTGACTGTGAACCTGGTGGTTAGAAGCCTGCCGCTCTGACTGAGGCTTCGTAGAGTATCCCCCCCACATATCTTGGTCTTGTGCCTGAGAAGACGGGCCACTTGAAGACTGTGGTGTAGACTGTGAAGAGTTCATCTCCATCCAGCCTCTCTGCTGTGGTGTCATACATGTTCTCTGCTTAGATGTGTTCTCCATCCCATTTTTTAATCGAGGGTGGCATGGCTGCTGTAGACTAGGCCCCATAGGTCCCATACTATCAACCCCATGTGACCTCTCAGCGCTTTGTTTTAAGTTCTGTTGTTGAATACCATACTCATGGGGCCCATCAGTGCCACAGTGCTGATGCTCACTAGACCCAGGTCCCTCACTTTGTCCAATCTTTTGCATTCTGGAACTGGGAAAAGGTCCGAATCCCCCTGCCTCTGGTGTTTGTGAGGGAGCCCTGCGTTCCAGAAAAGAGGAAGAGGTGAAGTCCTGGTTGGCCTTCACATACATATCTTGAGAATTTGCATTGTCTTGGTAACACCGTGGGCCATTTTGATGTTGTTGTAAGCTGTTGCCAGTATTTGTCGGTGAGATCATACCAGGCAGCTGGCTGACAGGTAGCTCCTGACCAGAGTAAAAAGGCAGCTGTTGCTGCTGCTGCTGTTGTTGCTGATGGTGGTCTCCATAACTGTTTGAGTATCCATTCACTACATGGTTGACTGGGTTGTAATTTTTACTTCCTTCAGTATTGTCAGATGCCTCAGGCTGATGATGTTGTGAGTCAGGCATCTGAGTTAAATTGGGCAATCCTGAGGCGTGTGGAGCACCTTCACTGGGCATCTTGTTTGCCAGTGAACCATTGACAGTATCAAGTTGTGACCTAGATGTTTGTTGTGCAATTGACACTTGCTCAGGATAATACTGAGACAAGGTTTTCTCTAAAAGGTCACCTGGAGTCCTTTCTATGGTTGAAGGAGGTGATAGAGCACCATTTGGAATTGAGACTTGTTTATTTCTAGGTAAACAGAAAATATCGCCATTTGGAAAATTGCTGTTCCTCTTGTCCAACTTAAGCTCTCCATGTGGGGAATTGCATTCTAATTCTGCTTTCGTCAACTCTGGAAAGTTGTCCACCAAACTAGAACTCATGTTGTCATTTCCTTGAATTTCTGTTTCTACTTTAAATTTTTTGGGCTGGTGGACCAGTAAGGATTGCTCAGTGAATGCATGTTTCAACTCTCCATTCATCAATTCTCCATTCATCATGTAGTCTCCTTGATCAAATAGCATTTGTCCCGAAGCAGGGCTGTTGCAATTCTCTCTGTGCCTCTTCATGGAGTTGGCACCTGCGATGGGCTTGTAATGGTTCCAGTTTGAATCCCCGGTGATCTGAAGAGAATCTCCCTCTGTAGACTGACCTCCATTCTGTAATTTGTGAGAGATGTTTCGAGAGGAGCCAAACTGTGCTAATATCAGACTTTCTTCCGTCTCATGTCTGGCCTGTTCTGTTTCCATCTGGCCTGCTCAGAGTCCATCCACAAGGCTGCCCTCTGTCTGTCCTGTAAGACAAAATGTTGGAAATAAATAATTGGTCATACTTAACTCACAGTTTAACGGTTAATGACGTGAGTGGTAATGCTCCATTTGTTCTCATAAAAATAAAAAAAGGTTAACTATGCACAGTACATCTTTCTTTGTTGTACTGTTAATATTATTAGACAATTGTAAATGTTTAAAACAGAAACATCAGGCATTTGTTTTGAGGAATGAAGAATGCCATGTCATTTAAAAAAAAAACGTATCTTAGGTTATAATGCCAACAGATGGTGTGTATTAAAGAAAACATAAGCATTGTTGATTGACAAGTGGGGTATGCAAGGTTAATACCCCAGATGGTAGTTGTGAGAAGGAGGTGGCTGCTAGTCAGCTGTGCTCAGTTATTGTATTCCTTGCCCTTTCCACGGTAACAACACAGACAGACAGACAGACAGATATCAAGCTTTTATGCATTAAATCAAAATGGCTCAAGTCTGATGCATTAAACCAGAAAACCTTAAAATAAGGTTTGGTTTCAAAATGCGATTGAATGTGTCATAAGATAGATTCCAAAACAAAATTGTTGAAAGTACAGTCTGTTGGATTTAATGACACAGGTGGTGTTGTTGAATGTTGTGGCTGAGAAGCCCTCAGAAGTAAAGTAGATGCAGGAGAGGCTATTGTTGCCTTCAATTGTCATAAAAACTCAATAGGTGTTTACTGTGTCCAACCTTGGCTACTGTAGAAACACGATGGTGCAACTTGAGGCCTCTTTAGAGAGAGTGTGAATGGCTCATTCGAGGGCAATGATGTCACCAATTAGCACATCTAGGTGATTATACAGCCATAAAAACGTCCTGCAGGTGCCATCAATTTATTTTTAATTTCTTTTGATAGAACTATTTAATGCAAAGCTTAGATATCAGACCTTTGAATATAGGATTTTCCTTACCTTCAGCTTTTCACTAACTAAACAGCTATATGAAGCCATATTACAATGTCTGGTAAATAAGAGGTATACACAGTAAACGTATGGTTTCATTTTGTTTTCCCTGTGCACTCCGCCAAAAGCAAATAGATTCCAAGGATTCTGGTCGAATATTGATTTCTGTCTGCCGCCCACAATTGTTAATGCATGTCACATCCGCAGCATCTGCAAAACAATTGCAGTCCGCAGGCACAGGGCCGCAGTCTAATCTATCATAATTATGAGCGACTCCCCTACAGATGCTAAAGGAACGGGCAGCTGATGATCACGAAGAGGGGGCCCAGATTCATTGTTGAGTGTCAAAGTAAAAGAGCTAGTAATGGGCATCCAACACAGCTGAGTGAAGAGAGCACCAGGTACATTAAGTTTTGATTAATTTAAGCAGGAGGTGAAGGTAGTTCGGTTCTTCAGTATATCACAAACCGAACAATCAAGTGAGCTTGACTTCACTTTGTCCTTTTTGTAGTTACATTTATATCTTGCATATATTTTCTTAATATGCTGCTCAAATGTAGTATTTACTTGATTTCACATCTCCATTAAGCTTTTGTGGTAAACATGCAAAACGATTTCTTCAATCCTTAACAAATCCAGCACAAGAGAGGATGCATTTCCTTCATTTTAATTAGTGGCTCTTTTGGACTACAGCCTCACAACAGCGATCTGCTCTGAACATTTACAAAAATGTTGAACTATTAGGTTTAGTTCTAAAAATGAATCCCAGAGTACTGCTTCCACGGTATTTCGTGTTTCAAAGTTCCACAGCCTTTGTTTCCAATATTGAATGTGAAACGATGAATAAGTCTCATATGAAACTAAAACATCGAAAACAGTTTACAAATGCAGCAAACAAAATAAACCACATTCATGTCTCTTTGCTTGTATTTTCAAAAGAATTAGAGTTGGTTGAATAATTTTAATTGATCATTATAGTTGTACAACATGAATAAGCATTCTGTCAGGGCACATACAAATTAGAGGTACATATTGACCTATTTCACCCTGCACAGTACATGCACATGAAAATATGTGAATATTGGAGCAGAACTTAAAACTAACTGTCCTTGATTTCTGTTATTGGAACTTTAACTCGGATAATTACTGTATGTGCTTAGAAAGTAAATGTCTTATGAGTCCTGAGTGTTGCTGTGGGTCACAGCGGCCAGCTGCTATGGTCAATATGCTGCATAACCTTTGAAAACATAATTGGATCCAGCCTTAGATTCCCATAAAAGCCCTAGTTTTAATGTAAACCACCTATATGCTCACTATAGGCACTGACAAGAGGTTGGGTGGGGGGGTTGGAATCTAAATATTTGAGGTATATGGCATGTTTCATTTGGCATAATCGTGCTCCATCACTGAGCCTGATTATCACATCTGGAAACTGTTACAGCTGCTTATGATTCTGGCAAAAGTGCTGCCGCTTCAAAGGGCCTGCTTTATCCAGAGCTTGATAAGCTCCTTTGGAAAATAAAAAGTTTATTTATGTACAGAATCACATTCATCCATATATGCATGGACTGTAATACTCATCTGTAAGGTTATGGTTCCATAAGGGTGTGCTATTCATGGAATATCCAGAATAGATGCAAATTAGATTTGACTGTTTGGTAACAGAGTTATTATGATATAAAGGACATATATGGAAGTATTTTTATCACAGGGAGGGATTTTGTCACTCATCTTGAACCAAAAACTTTATCAAGTCCCCCTCCCTCTACAATAGTCCTGTCACTCAACCATCTGGATCAAGACCATCCACACACAGAGGACTGTCAAGCCAAGCTCTGCCCAGGCGAGCTGGACAACATAATGATCTTCTTCCCTGTTTCAATCACCCCTCCAGGACATTAGCAGCCCTCCAAACCCCCGAAGTTAGAGTGCTAAATCTCCCACTAACGAGCCAAGCTGTTACGACGGTGTCTGGAAGCTCCCACCGTTGTCACAACAGAGAGGCCAGCTGCCTGATAGCAGGTGTAAGAGAGAAACTGCACAGTGCAAACAAAGACCGCTCTCAGGTCAGCACCAGAGAAAAGTGACTGAAATGTGTCAATTCGCTTCCATGAGTGAAGTGTGAATCTTATACCTCCCCCTCCCCATATCAACTTGATTTTAATATGAAAACTATATGTTATTGACCTTTGTGAACAAAACATGTCAGAGGAGACATTTCTAAAATGCAACAAAGTAGAAAGCCAACTAAGGGTTTTCATACATCTGCCTTTAAATAGACATTTCATTGAGATACAATCATTTGTTGTTGACGTGAGATATGAATATATCGTCAACAAATGTTCGTCTAACTATTCAAATAAATTCAAAGTTAAAAATGAATAGACATGTATCCAACATTGTGAATAAATTCAACTATTCCAGTTGCAAGTTTTGAAACAGCGCAGTTGAAACATATGAGCCGCACAGGCAACAAGTAGCACAGTTAATCTCCATTTTGCTACTGTCAGACACAGACGGATGTAAAATGCCACAGTGGGATAGCAGCACCAGCGCTGTAATCGAAAGTGACACAGAGCCTCTTTATGATTATGTCAAAGTTATTAAAATTGAAATGTGTGTTTTGACAAATGAGATTGCAAAACCCATGTGGGAGTAGGATCCATCAGATGAATGGTAAATGGTCTTAGCTCCCCGAAGACATGCTGATTCATACAAAACCATCTCTAATTTCTGCCCAATTATTGATAATTATTACTTAAATATTTTCAGATCAGGTAACGTTCCCTCGCACTGTGACCTCGTACATGTATGCTATTATTCATGTAACCACATATACATTTGCAAATTACACTCTCAAACACTCTCAAACAGTTGGTTGATATGCAACCATTATTTAATATCTGCTTGAGCATTATTTTTAATTAATCAAACCCACATGTCCCACACATCCAGAAATTCTGCCAAATCATTTAGGAAGATGTTTTGTGATTGATCAATGATGTTGAATCACTTTAATAGTTAATGTGTAAAGGGTGAATTGTT
>JAFBJT010088206.1:6270-53827 GCA_016785325.1 Chascanopsetta lugubris
GTGTGTGTGTGTGTGTGTGTGTGTGTGTGTGTGTGTGTGTGTCATTTAGTTTGACTCAACTTTTACAGTATTTCTATTCCGGTGGTGAAAGTACTGTTATGTTGACATGACTGTCCTTTGCTTTTCATCCAGCCGCTCTCTAAAGTTATCTATCTATCTATTCCTACCAACATACCTACCTAAGTACCTACTATCTGTGTGTGTGTGTGTGTGTGTGTGTGTGTGTGTGTGTGTGTGTGTTATACCTCTGAACTGTATTTGAGTAAAACTTTGATCATATGACATTAACTCATGATTTAACATTATATATAACATATAATTATCTAATTACTTATAACTGTCTGTTTTCTATGTGAAGTTAAACTAAGTTCAACTGTGTTTCCGCTGTATCACAGTATCATTTCAAGGAACTTCATTTGATGATTTCACCTTCCTCGTGTTGTCCACTAGAGGGAGTGTCAGATGGGAGAGCAGATCGGCAGCTGCAGCCTGAGTTGAAGGTTTGACTCATTCATCCACGATTTCACTCACTTTGTGTCAGGGACATGGAGGACATGGAGTGATTAAAGTAAAACACAGAAAAGGAAAGAACATATTGAGTGGTAGTAGTAATTAAAAAACAACAACTAAACTTACTAGTTCTTCTCATCCTGTGTGAGGACTTTTGAGCATCCTGTTTTAAGGGGGTGGGGTTGGGGGGTCTGGAGCATGGTGCTCCTGCACAATTACAGGACACCTAGAGTAACTCCTTACTCATCAGCATTGTCCCATTTACTATATGTGCATAGCATGTGGACTGATGATCAGTATCAGTTATCATATTTACAGATGCTGCCTTCGATGTTTTTTAACATGAGTGTTATATTTGATATCACACTTATCACATTTGAGATTTCATTTCTTTCAGCTCCCAATTGGCTTCTCAACTTTTTTGTTGCTCAAACTGATTACCAAAGTATGTGTATTGTGTAAAATGGATTACTAATGTAAAAAAGTACATTATATCAAATGTTTATCATTTAAATGGATTTATTTGAATCCAAATTAAACTGCCACAAAAATATATTGTAATATAGTAATATATTATAAAATACAAAAACAAAGACCCATCTAAATAGACAACAAGGTCAAATCTCTGCATGTAAATGTCTAACTATTTACAGTCAAACAACGCAACATCAACAAAACATATAAATTAAAAAGTGCAAAAATAACTTTACTCCGTTTTATTCATTTTCCTTACCCTTTCTAGCGCATAGCTCTGCTGTGTGTGTAACTCCTCCCCTCCCCCTGCGCTCTGATGCCACAACTCAGACAGGAAGAAAAAATTACCCTCAGTCTAGATGTACATATCGAGCCGGCACTCGAAATCAGACCTCCTGCATCACAGTCAGCATTGTTAACCATTGACCCACCAATGTGCTGAAGATGAAGTAATATAAAATCTTTTCTTCAATCAAACCAATCAAGCCCTGGTTTTAACAGAAACAAAAGACGAGAAAAAAACTAATCGGCTCCCAATTGGCTCCCAACGGGGAAGCGACTCCTGGCGCTCACTTCAAAGAGCCGGCTCTTAGAGGCGGTTCGTTCGCGACCGACACATCATCAGTTGAAATATCCTTCATTGAAAAATCTATTTTCAGATATTGAATATGTTGACACTATTAAGGCCATTTGTACTGTTGGTACTTTTGATAATAATATTTGGGAACAAGACTTTGATCTGTTTTTTTTTTAGATAACACACTTACCTGCCCCGTAAGAATGAATGTTGACATCACATGACCCTTTACCCTTTGAATGCTCCAAATTTCAAGCCTTCCCCTGTGAGTGTGGCAGCCTTGCTGCTACATTTGCTCCTGTGTTGTTTGTCCCATTTGGTCCTTGATGACTTGTTCTATTTTGAAGTTTTCATTTTATATTGAAGTATTTCTCCTCAATTCTAAATTTGGCCCTCAGACAGTAAAAGGGACTATGTCATTGGAGAAAGTGGTTGAACCCACACCGCCACCATGTCTCCCATTAATCTGATGGTGTGTGTGTTGACACTTGCCTTAAAAAGACAAGTGCTGCCCCCTCGGCCGCAGCAGGTCCAGCTGTCCCTTGGGTCAACCATTGTCACCCAGGCGCTGACCCCTTACGTGTCGTTGCTATTGATAAACCACCCACACTCTGCTCCCTGGCCTTCAGAGGTAGAGCTTAATCGGCCCTGAGATGTTTCCTCACAGGTGGCACATGACTCTGAGATCATCACACGTCTAAAGATGGCGCCGGTGCCACTGAACGTGTAATAAAGCTCATTCACATTTTCATTCGGGGCGACAGCTGAGAAGAATCGCAGAGCGGCACCAAGGCGACTGCAACTTCATTTGTTCCCAACACTTTTACAGCCGCTGTTGATTTATGGTGCCACGCTAAACTTTGTAACTTTTGAAAGATCCAATTAAAATACTTTTATTTTGAAGTTCAGTTGAGTGAGAAGACAAAAAAACAATCACAATTTCTCAAACACTCATTGATTTTACTCAAACATTATATTTGATCTTTCTGTGTATTGACAATAATCAAACCCTAATCCAGCTTCACAACAAAATAATCTCAAGTACATGTTAAGATTTCTAGGTTTCACCTCATTAGTCATGAGCAATGTAACCATCAGAATCCTGTTAAATAAACCACATACAGTATCATATCATTTATAACTTAAAGGTACAGTGTGTCAGATCATGTGACACATGTTACAGCTGATTTCCCTTCACCTTTGCTCGTCATTAAAACTCACATAGCAACATGGCCGCCTCCAAGGAGAGGATATAAACACATACAGCTCATTCTAGTATATCACAAAAGCAACAATTCATTAATTCACATGATTACACACACTTAAAAACACCCGTATAGTTATTTCAGTTTCAGTTTCTATGAAAGGAAAGGCTATCACCTTAATCTTCCACACTGAACCTTTACAGAAATATTTATAATATGACACGATTAACAAAAACAAAAATCCCATAGTTCAGGTTTTGTTGGTTTTACATAAGCATTTCATTTCTCATTAGATCAGATGTATAAATAATAAAATGTTATGAATAAATATTTCAGGAATGTTGGGGGATAAAATTGTAATTCAATGTTATCCTTTCAAAACTGTTTCAAAAATGAAAATGTGAAACGAACACTTGGACTCTCTCGTGTCCTCAGCTGAATGATGTTTTATGAAGTTATTATTTCTTTATTTGGCAAAACATCATTTTAGATGGTATCACTCCATGTCATGTAATGTTATCTTTGTTGTCAGTGCAGTTGTTTCCAGTGTTTGTCCAAAGGCCTTAAAAAAAGCCTTAAAAATTCCATTTTCAATTTTCTTTATTCTTGGTCATTAATTAGTGTCATAGTTAAGTTAAAAAAAACCCATTAACTCGTCACTACCGTATCAAGTAAAATGAAATATTGCCCTCCCCCCTTCAAAAACAAGCAAATGGTACAGTCTTTCCTTGATCGATGCTGCAGGGGATACAAGTAAATCTAGTTGAACCATAGAAGAGATATTGCACATATCGGGAAATGATACATTAAAACACATAGATATCGGTCGGTAAGCTATGGGGGGCCGCCCCGGTGTCATTTGCTTTCTGGGGGCCCAAAATCACTGGCTACGCCACTGCATCCACTTCTTGAGGACTGTGGACCGGATACCAAAGACAAACGTTGTGTTGTGCTGCCAGTGTGTGTGACTGCATGGTAAAAAATAAATAAATAAAATAAAATAAAAATAACTTTTAATGACCATAATGACTAGAAAAGCTCTACGTGAATACAGACCAGTGAGCACCTCTGTGTTTGCTGAGGTGTCCGGTGACTGTGATGTACAGTTTACAGTTAAAGTGATGTAAGGCCGTCGTCCCCGGAGCAGCTGTGGTGAGTGCAGTCCGCGTTGTGTTAAAGCGAGCAGAGTTTCTGTTGGATCCAGGCTCCCACCGAGGAGTCTCCAGCACTGTGCAGGTGTTTGCCGCACCACTTCCCCACCAAGAAGACCACCTCGGCGATGTTGAGCAGGATGCACACCCCCGAGGCCGCCAGCATGAAGACGGTGAACACGGTCTTCTCCGTGGGCCGGGACACGAAGCAGTCCACCGTGTTGGGACACGGGTAGGAGTCACACTTCACCAGCCGGATCATCTTGTACCCGGGGTAGATCATGTAGAAGACGTACATGAAGATGAGCTCCAAGACGATGCGGAAGAACAGGCTGATGACGTACGTCCACCACAGGGCGCCCGAGATCTTCATCTTCTGCGTCTTGATGGCCTCCAGGTCTTTGGGGTTGGCGCGTCCCGACAGCCTGTAGATCCTCTTGTCCACGTGGCGGCGGTGGGCCACGTGCATGGCCACCAGCAGGGCCGGCGTGGAGACCAGGATGAGCTGCAGCGCCCACAGGCGGATGTGGGAGATGGGGAAGAAGTGGTCGTAGCAGACGCTGTTGCAGCCCGGCTGCTGGGTGTTGCAGGTGAAGCCGGACTTCTCGTCCCCCCACACGCTCTCCGCCGCCACCACCAGGACCAGGATGCGGAAAATGAAGAGGACGGAGAGCCAGATGCGGCCGATGCCCGTGGAGTGTCTGTTCACACCGCTGATGACGGCATAGAACGATGCCCAGTTCATCTTCGGTTCCGGGTCTGAAGGAGAGTCATCAGAAAGTACACGATGGTGCAAAGTATTATTTCTATTCATTTGTTTAATGAGAAAAGAGCAAAATGAAAAAAAGAAATATTTCATGAAACGTCAAAGAAAACATAAAATAGAACAAATTAATCCACATGAAAAAGCATTAAAAAAATCAAATCAGAAAATTCTTTACCACATTTTAAACAATTGCTATCATTCACGAGTCACATCTTCTGAAGTTAAAACGAATATGAAGTCATTTGAATCCTCTCTTTAAAATTCTTTCTCCGCTCACCATCCAGATAAACGAGCAAATGAATGATCTAAGTCTAATTAAAAAACAAAACAAAACAAACTAAACAGCTGAATTATGCCCTTTTTCAAATGTCTAAAAAAAGATACAATTATTCTTAAAAAAATGATGACAATATTTCAAAAGTTGTGTTGACATTGACGCAAACCTCATACTGCTAATATTAGTTTGAATTAGCTGCTTAGAGCTGACCCCATTGTCACACAATATTTGAATATATCTCTGTAATATCACAAATAAAATAGAATCAATGAAAACAAAATGTCATCAAATCAAATCAAATCAAATAAGAATCACTCACTAAAGTGTAAAACTAATTCTTTACATAAATATCATGTCACCAACCAAAACAAAAGTTGTAAATATGACCCTATATCCATTTCTTAATGGGAATGTAAGAGTCAGATGACACTGCGCCCTCCACATGTCCAGTGTAGAACCAACATCAGAGCCGTTACCCGGTTCAGCTGGAGGTGTCAGAGGCATAGGAGGTGGCGTGGAGGACGACGCTGACCCGCTGCGCTGGCATGGAGGGTGAGTCCGGAGGAGGAGAGAGCCTCTCTAATCCCTCTCTGAGTTTTGGCAGGCCATTTAAGAGTGAGGCTCTGAGGTCTGGCGCCATGTGTCATGTGACGCTCGCCATGGTGGAGCATGCAAAGTGGGCATCTGTGCCCAATATAATGGCGTCTGTGGAGTGTCGCTCCGATTCTTGGCAGGGAAGTGCTTTGTTGTTCTCTGACGGTTTCGTATCCAAGGGACTCAGATCTGTTCAGATCGCACGAGCCACCAAACTCTGTCATCTGATCTCGCTGGAGATTAATATCACATTTCCTTACGAGGAACTTTCCAAACTATTTGCTGTCAAGTCCAAGACACCGCAAACATGTTCCACACTCTGATCACAGTGAAATCAAAGTAAATGAACATGTCTTACCTTCAGCAGCGGTTTGGAGTAAAGCGCATCCAGTGACATTTAAAGAGACATTTGCAGATTCTGTATTTTCTCACTCTGTCTCCGTGAATCAGAGGATCACAGCACCGTGACTTTGCATTGCTAATGATCTCTCTCTCACACTAGCCACTGCCCTGCACTGGAGAGGTCATATGCCTCCCTGTCTGATATTTGCATACAATGGCCCCTTTTCAGACGCGTCCCAACAAACAGCCACAGAATTCAGATCAAATGCTCGAGGTTCGGGCCCCGGCTGAGGAATCTGTGTGGGGCTCCGACTGCGGCCTGTCCCCTCGTCCTCATTGTGCTGTGTTCTGCACAGGAAGTGGAGGATGATTTTGACGCAGTGTGGAGTAAAAGACAGAGGTCCGACACAGAGACTGGGCCAGAACGTCGACAGATAAGAGGACAGCCTTTTATTATTGAAACCATCAGGCGCTCGGCGGCTTTGTTTCCACAACCGTCATGTCTACGTTGTTGTTGCCCACCTCATGTCAACCTGCTGAGTCCATCGCCATGGCAGCGGGACACACTGTCTCCATAATCATGTGCATGGTGCTGCAAGTCTTTCCTTTCGACTGTTCACTTCAGGGGTCGCCACAGCAAATCGTGTCCTTCATTCGAACCCTATTGGCCACATCGTCTCCACAGATCTCCTCTTTGGTCTTCCTCTAGGCCAGTGAACATCAACTGGTGGCCCGCGGGCCACGTCCGGCCTGCCAGAGCTTTCAACCCCGCCCTGAGAACATTACTGAATCCAACTGGTCGCACCTAGCGGGGTGTCACCGAGACGTGGCTGCAGCCAGACCGGTCGGGACACACCCGGCAGCAGCCCTCTCCTCCTGGATACTTCCGACTGCCGCTGCGTTCTAGCGCCCCCTCTGGTCCCTGAAGTGCTTTCAAAGCCTCTTGGCTTATTTATTAACTGGTCTACACTCTGGTGGCATCCTGCCAGAGATGGCCGAGAGATCGGACAGGTCAAACCCAGAAGTAGCCTAAGATATTGCAATCGCCCCCCTAGTGGCTTGCTGCAGTACAGTCCCCTTTCACTACACCCATACATCTCCTCTTTGATCTTCCTCTATGCCAGTCAATGTCAATTGGCGCCCCCCCCAGAGCTTTCCATCCATTTCCCAGAGTGCTGGAGGGACAGAACAAGTTTGTGTTTGTCTAAATAAATCTGCAGGTTATGACTATAGATTACCTGGTTACGGCCTCATTTGCAGTGGTGCTGACAGCGTGAATAATGATATCATCAGCATCAAGAGACACTGAAAGACCCAGTGGAAATACAAGTGTTGATCCATATGTCACACCTTTGTTAGCCATCAGGTAACTGGGTTTGAACAAAGCATTACATTCAGATACAGAGAGTGAAAACTCAGACTCTGCATTTCAATTTGCATCACTATGGGATGTCATGGAAATCATATTCCAAAAAAAGTATTTCTATGTGTGATTTGAATGTGATTTGATGTTTTAGTTTGGTTCATGTCCCATCGACGGTCACAGGGGGCCCTATATTACAGTCAGCCACCAGGGGGCAATCAACACCTCCACTTTCTGTCATCTCCTCTGTACAGTATGCAGTGTATGACACCATGCTTCAATTCAGTCTGAAGGATGACATCTGGAGGCCATTAACAATCACTGCAGCTCACCAGTAAGTTCAGCAGTGCAGTGATTCAACTCTCCATTGTCAACTCTCTCATAACAGAAACGTATTTACAATTGAATCAACAATGTTATGGTCAATTTTTAAAGAGAAAAATAATCAAAACGTAATAAAGTAATATATCACGCAGACGGTTTGACGCGGTGTGGAGTAAAAGACATACTTTTGCCTTTTGAATGTTCAGTGCTACATTGCATAAGTAACATGTGTCAATAGTTTGTTACATTTCCATGTAACTTCGCTGCTTATGTCCGCTGACTCTGGTAAACACAGTCAGGTCAGGATATAAAAGTTGACTTCAACTTGAATGCTGGACACACCCAGTCACACACAGGTGTGCCCTGTCACACATGGTCACATGGTTCTCGTGACACATTTGGGAGTATACTGTGTGTGTGTGTGTGTGTGTGTGTGTGTGTGTGTGTGTGTGTGTGTTGATCTAATTCTCCCGTAGACCCGTGGACATTCTCACATTTTCTTGTGATCTCATAGAAAACCTCTTTGCACTTTGGAGAAAAAAAGTAAAATAATATTTGATATATAATATGCTCAGAGAGAAGAGTACGTAGAGAGGGTCTTGGTAATGTCACCAGTTCTTAATGGGTTTTTACTATTATGAATGTATTAATAGTAAAAAAGGATCCCCTATTGATGAAATGCTCAAATCCTACTATTATCATCATACTTTAAAGGGTCAAGTGTGAAATATTATGGGTCATTGAGTGTTTTGTTGTTTGTGTTGTATTTGCATGACGTAGCCGAGCATCCCAAGCAAAGACAAGGTAGTAGTGCTCTGCACAAAATGTGCGGGTCGGCAGCAACACCTCAAGGACCATCACACAGCACTGGCGCCCCGCAGGGATGTGTTCTCAGTCCACTGCTCTTCACACTGCTGACCCACGACTGTGTACCAACTTACAGCACCAACCACATCATAAAGTTTGCGGACGATACAGCTGTGGTGGGCCTCATCACCAAGAATGATGAAGCAAACTACAGAAGTGAGGTGAGCCTGCTGGTCCAGTGCTGCAAAGACAGCCATGTAAGTGCTTTGATAAATCAGTGTATTACTACCATTACTGCCATCTACTGACTTAGGCCTCAAACACCTGCTTCTTCTGTTGGATTCAAAACCACAAACCCTGCAGCAACGATTTAAAACAATGGCCCACATGTCAGCCCCCTTTGATGACCTCGTGTATATTTTAAAGGCTTAATCACGTCAGTGTTTCTTTCGTTTTATTATATTCCTTTTCAGAATTGTTGAAGATGCTCTGTCGGTAAAATAATTAAGAATCACTATAACTGTTATGTACTGGCTTCTTTAAGTCACTACAACGGAAAATTACAGTTTTGTGTTTGTCACAATCTGAAGTTTGCAACATTCCGAGGGTCCATGAAAGCATCATTATTATAACAATTGAGCAAACTGTGCTGCGGCCCCTTTAAGAACCTCCTGGGTGTGGGACAGGGGGAAGTACTCAGAGCCAGAAGGATGCGGACGGTTTTGCCTTTCGTGACACCTACTCTCAAAATATGTTACTTAAAAACGTGACTCTTCCTCTTTCAGTCACAAATATTCTCGAAGAGACATGTTAAATTGCTTTTTGGTGTGTGTGTGTTTTTTTTAGGTAAACAACTGATGTCAAACGGAGGTAAATGGTAGGAGAAGGATTTATTGTAGGTGGAATTATTTTGGAATGGAACGCGTCCACCGAGCTTCTCGCCGCTCTACTTTAATTACGACACCGCAACAAGGAAAAGTAGAAAAGAGGCGCATACTTCAGTCAAAACAGAGGGGAACCGGCACGTTTCTCTGGTTGCGAGAGAGGAAGTGAATGTGGACCGTTCCTCTTCTCTGGTTCCTTCTCTCCAAACCGGACCACAGGCTCCCACGGACACCATGGCTGCCGCTTCCTCCCTGAACAGATGGGACCGCGTAGGCGCCTCCACGGAGCAACAGTGAGCGGAGGGAGCAGAGGCTTCGTGTTTCTCCAACCGCGCTACTATCTTACACACCCAAACAGAGAAGAATAAGGAGAATAAGACGATGGGTCATCCTCCTCTAGAGTTCAGCGACTGTTACCTGGACAGTCCAGACTTCAGAGAGACTCTCAAGTGTTACGAGCAGGAGCTGGAGAGAACCAGCAAGTTTCTCAAAGAGCTGATCAAAGATGGCAACAGTGTCATCACTGCCATCAAGGGTGAGCATGACCAGATTCCCCCATGTTGTGCACATGGAGTGTGTATTTATAGTGACGCTTTGTGTGGATCAGCATCAGTGGGCCCTTTGTATGAGCCCTCTGTGAGTGGGAGTTTGAGAGGCTCTTTTTTTTGGGGGGGGGGGGGGGGGGGGGGCTACCCCTCTCCCCGGGGGGGGGGGGTGCTACTCTACTGCTCCCCTGGGATCAGCCGGAGCTGATTGCAGATGTGCAGGATGCACCACACACAGACATCTGTTTCCTCCTGCACCAGCTAGAACTGTCTTTATGTTGTTGTTGTTGTTGTTGTTGTTTCTCCACCTCTACCCCTATGTGTCTTGTACCGTCGAAACCTAACCCTGTGTTTGTAAACTTGAGTTTAAATGACCTCTGTCATGCACAAGACAAATGGAAATCTTCAACAGAGGATCTTGGGTGCCAAGATCCTCTGCAGAGGAAAGTTCTCTGCTCTGACATGTTTTCAACAGCTGCCACTCCTCTTACGTGATCAACACAGTTATGTTTGGATTCTGCAGCTGATCTTGTTCACTGTCCATCGACACCACATCTTCATCAGGGTCGTCTATATGTGTGTGGCATCACATTTTATTTTTGTAATATCGTCATCTGCTCGCCACCTCTCCCGTGGTGAGTGTACAAAGGTTGTCCATAATGAACCCTAATGTGATCATGTGTTCAGGAGCTGAGCGGCAGAGTGGTTCCTGAATTTTCTTGAATAGAAGTATATCTAGATCTACATCACAGTCTATCAAGGTGTGTCAGGGCCATGAGTGAAAGAGGAAGGAGGTGTTTTCACGTTGAAATGCCTCTGTGCAAGCCCTTTCGCGTTCTGCGTTTAGTAGTCAATTCCTTGTTTACCGTTGTTTTTAAACAGGGCTTTTATTGATATTGCAGGAACAGCATATGGCTTCATGCTGTAGTGTGCCAAAGTTCAGAATCAGAGTGCTATATACATCTCTGAGGGGCAACTGTGTGCAAATAGGTATTTGTGTTTGAAAGAAATGCGACAGTCATACCACGAAGCACAGTGCTGCTCAGCTGCTGAGTTCACAGCCAGGGTGGATCAGTAATTGAGACCTGTAGCAGAATTGTGGTGTCCATGCAGACAGTGGAGTCTCGGCGGGTTGATTTTAATTGGGTTGAAATGTTCAAATTTGCAATTAAAAAAAAATCCTCTTCCCATTTCTCTGCATTCGCGGCTATAATACTCCATGCATTTCACTGTCGTGCTTAAGTGCATTTCAGTTCAGTGTATGAGAGTCTTTCTGGATGGCATATGAGCATTGGGATAAGTTTGTGAAGGATTTTGGTATTTCATGCGTATGTGAGGGCCATTCTGAGAAAATCCTTACTCGCCCCTCACCTTCAGCAACCAAAACTATCCATATGCCATTGCCCCACCTTCCTCCTACTCATATCTCCGTTGCTGCTGGTTGTGGAG
Organism: Chascanopsetta lugubris; assembly: GCA_016785325.1. Taxonomy (NCBI): domain Eukaryota; kingdom Metazoa; phylum Chordata; class Actinopteri; order Pleuronectiformes; family Bothidae; genus Chascanopsetta; species Chascanopsetta lugubris. Next base: position 17,539 of record JAFBJT010088206.1, read on the forward strand.
TGCAGTCCCTCACACAGTGTGGACCAGCAGCCAGAGGCAGCAGCAGTGTAGATGTGTATATTTGGGTCAGTTTGACATCGCTCTTGACGGCCGGCCATTAGCGTTTGTGCTGCGATCGAGGCCAAGGTACTGTCGTCTCTGCAGCCTGCACAACTAAAGACGATCTTTTCATCTTGGAAACAAACTGTCATTGTCGGTACTGCAGAGCGGTCAGGGTCTTGTATTCACTGCACAGAATCACCAGAGGTCACAGGTGTTTGTTGTGCACCAAGAGATTCTGTCTCCGTCCACAGTGATCAGGATAAAACGTAAAACACAAACCGTTGCTGGAAAAATCATGAAAATGATTGGGGGGAAAAAGTTCCGTTACTTGAGTTTTGTGATCTACAATACCCATCTGACTGTGTGTGTGTTTTGTTTTAGTTATAAAATCCAGACATAGCCTGGGTAATATATTATGTCAGCTTCTCACTGCTGCTGCTGGATCAGATGTCATACTTTCCTACCAGAGATAAAAAGAAAAATTCCCTGTTCTAACAATACCGCACGAGAGCTGTGCAACATGTAAAGATCACAAACTTTTTTTTTATTATAGTCAAATGTCAAAGTAACTCAAACTCATAGAGCTGGTTATATCGGTAAAGTTCACATTATTAATTGATTAATGTTTAATTAAAAAATCTCAGCTCTGCATTTGTTGTATGTTAGGCTGTTCCATAAGCGAGCTGATTAGGCTAACCACCAGCACTTACCTCTCCTCTGAAGTTACCTTGCATACTACACCTTTACATAAATCCTTTTTCCTCTCATGTTGCAGGTTATTCAGTGGCAGTGCAGAAGTTTTCTCAGACTCTCAGCTTGTTTCAGTTTGACTTCATTGGTGACTCCCTGACCGACGATGAGATCAACATCGGTACGTTTCTCCAAACTTACATTACAACAAGGTTCTGAGTTCGAGCCGTTTTCATCTTGAATTGGTTGTTGATAGTTTGCAGTGTGCATTAATTTCCCCAAAAATGACAGGAAAATATTTTTTTTAGAATGATTTAAGAATGATTATTGCTTTTGGATTCATCGAGAGTAATTTCATGTATATACACTGTATGCTTATAGAGATTTATGTCGTTTTCACTATTACTGTATCATATAAATGTACAATAAATAGTCAGTTGTCTAGGACCACGACAAAGATAATAAAGTGATTTTATAGGACTTTCAGTTTCATGCTGTTTCTTAAGGTGAACTCTGCTTTTGGATTCGTTATGATAAACATTAGGAATTTCCCCGACTGACCTCAGTGCAGATATTCTTTTGGCAGATGTGTGGTGATTCCTCAACTTGAATGTGAGGAATCAGGAAACTAAATTTAGTTTGGGAAAAAACAGAAGCTTCGACCTCTGACCTTTTAATAACAAAAGCTGGAAATGATCATCATCGGTTCGCTCAGTTGTTATATTAATGTGGTATTGTTTAGTACTGGAGCTTTTCCCCCGGGTCGGCTCAGACTTCGTTTCCTGCTTCAGACATTGAGATAACAATGTGTTAAGTCTCTACTCCGCTCCTCAGCATCTTTATTGTTTTCTATTGCAGCGGAGTCCTTCCAAGAGTTCGCTGGTCTCCTGCAGGAAGTGGAGCATGACAGGATGATGCTGGTGGGTTATCAGTTTTCTCCACTCTAACACCACATCCTATCTGAAACCCCATTACATTTCCCACACCATATTAACAACCATGCCCTTCCCATGAGACGAGTGCAGAACATTCAGTTTAATCAGCATGATCACAAACACACCAAGTGTCTCCATTCACTACTTTGCACATTAGGTATTCTGTTTGTTTACATACATTTATATATAATGTCACAATATCAATGCTCACATTTAGACATGGCATCTATTATTGTCTGTTTTTATTTAGTGAAATGTGATAATGGATTTGCTGGGAGGTTCCCGATTCATTTTTATGTTCCTTTTTGCTAACAATTTCATTCTGCTTTAATTAACACACTTTCCTGCAAAGTTCACGAGGCACTTGAACTTGTGCCCTGAACTCGCCCTCACACTGAGGCAGCGATGACGTCAGGAGCAGCAGTACCCATTAAACTGGTTTTTCTGGATGTTTGTCTAATTTAAAAATTCCAGCTCATCTGGTGAATTGTCCCCGAGAGAGGCTCTGAAAAATATATTTTCCAGCTCAGATAGAAGGAATTAACCCCTTTATCCATACTTTCCTTTTGATTTGTCCCCAATGAAACACACTTTTTAATATCGTAATCGACACGTGGTGCTTAAAGTTTGTTTGCAAGTGTTTGTGTACTCTTCTATCCTTATGAGGACCAATTTTGCAATGTGCTGTAACTTTGACCTGCTGTAAACTTGCATCACCATAACAACCTCTTCATAACAACCTGCTCAGGTTCAGAACGCCTCCGATCTCCTCATCAAGCCACTGGAGAAGTTCAGAAAAGAACAAATAGGAGTTACTAAGGTGAGTAAGAGGATAATAGAAGTCTTCAGTTGAACCTGTAGGAACTGTTCTGTTTCGTTAGATTCAGTTCTTTTCAGCTGAACGTCAAAGTTAACAGGATATTCAAAGTGACTACCCCAAATCTATTAATGAATATATGAGAAAAAACATTCACCTGGTTTAAAACAACAACTGTATACCGGGCTTCTTCTTCCCCTTCCTCAACTTCCTCTGTGACTCTTTTGACATTTTGTCACTTGTAAAGTCAAGCAGTTCTTTATTTCCCTGCAGCTCATGTTTTTACACGTGAAGTAATCCGGAAACTGAAACGACTTGTGTTGTTCACCGTGGCCTTTCTAACTGTCCTGTGGTTTCCCTTTATATTGTGTTAATTCACCAGTGGTTTTCAATGGTTTCTAAAAACATAACTGAAATACACTTTAATCACTAAGGTCATGGATTCTCTGAAAAATGAATCTCTTCAAAATAAACTTTAAACTTTGTTGTAATACTGATAGAATGTATCAATGTAATCCACGAAATGAAAAGAGCTGCCTTCATTTAAACAATATTTTTGTTAAGATGAAATCAGAAGTTTTAAATAAGAATAAAAAAAAAGATTATAAAGATAGCAAAATTTCTTAAAAGCTCACAACAAATAAATACAGGGTCAGACCTGTGATTTCCATTTGCTGTCATCTGTTTCCCTACAGTTCTTTGTAGGGAGACTTGTTTTTGTTTTGTTTTTTAATGGTTGGGTTTTAGTGTTTAAAATAAAATAAAAAGTCTCTATAATTCTTCTCTAAAATGATCATTTGATGTATTACCTCCAGTAGTACCATATAAGTGAGTGCTGTTCAGTTATGTAATTGTAAGATGCTGCTGCTTTAGCATTTACTAGCATTTGAACTTATACTTTGAAGACTCCTTTCACTATCTTAAATACATCTCATTTCTACGTGTCACAGTTGAGCTTAATATGTAGATCTATATTATATGAAATAAAATACTAGGTTTCATTTAATTATCAAAAATAGTTCCTTCAGTACGTAGTTTGTCCACTTGAGAGCGCTGAAAAGTTAATTTCTCTCCCAGTTTGTCAACATAGAGCTTGGTCTCAACTATCAAAACATATTCATGTGATCCTGAGTTCTATGTTATGTATTGTATTTCTTATTTCAACAGTTGTGTTACATGCTATTTCAGTCTAATTCTGTGAGAATATTTCTAATCCTGTAAATTCACATATGTCCTACAGGAGAAGAAAAAGAAGTTTGAGAAGGAGAGTGAAAAGTACTACTCTCAGTTGGACAAACATCTGAATCTGTCTTCCAAAAGGAAAGAGACACAGCTTCAAGAGGTCGGTGAAGCTCAGCCAGTTCATCTTCTCACATTAATCATGAAATGTTATTCTGAGGTCCACTGCCTGAAATGACCTTTGTGTTTCCCACCGCAGGCGGATGACCAGTTGGACAAGGAGCGAGTGAACTTCTGCGAGTCGTCAGTGGAGTACGTTTACCAGATCCATCAGGTGCAGGACAAGAAGAAGTTTGATGTGGTGGAGCCGGTGAGTGTCCCCTGTGTCTCCCTCTCTGTCACACTCGTGGTGAGAGATGGGGGGCAATGCACAGCACACTTTGGAAAGTGTGAATGAATCCCAGTTGCATGCATTCTCATGTTGGATTAAAGAGGCAGTGTGTAAGATTTGGGTCATTTTTGTTACTTCTATTGGTAGAAAGAATATTACAAAACCATTACATACTGACATTTTTACAATCACCTTTATGTATTCTTATTTTTTCCATTACGCTTAAATGAGCCCATTAAAGGTGCAGTGTGTAAGATTTAGTGACCTCTACAGGGGAAGTTGCATGTTGTATCGACCACCTCACCCTCCTCCTTTCTGAGCATGCAGGAGGACTTCAGTTATCACTAAAACTCAAAAGGTGTTTATTATGTCCACTTTTACTACTGTAAAAACATGGCGGCCTCCATAGAGAGGAGGGCTCATTTAAGGTGATGGAAAACATTTTTTTAATTAGAAATTCATGAAAATCTCAGAATGTTTTTTGTTTTGTATTATTCGTAGAGGTGACAAAAATGACCAAAATCATACACACTGCACCTTTAATTTATATTAACATAAGGACTTGGTCCTCACTACGGGGGCAGCCGTGTTTTTACTGTAGTCCAGAGTGGACACACTAAACATTTTTGAGTTAGAATGACAACTGAAGTTTACCATAGGTTCTCCTGCATGCTTCGGCAGGGTAATGGTGATGTGATGGATCCAACATATAATTTAACCACTAGAGGTCACCAAATCGTACACACTGCACCTTCTAAATGCTGTGTTGATCTGGATCTGTGCTTCTAAGTCTGTGCGTCATGCTGTGGTTGGACAGGTGCTGGCGTTCCTTCACAGCATCTTCACGCTCAACAACCTGACAGTGGAGATGACTCAGGACTTCATGCCCTACAAGCAGGAGCTGCAGCTCAGCCTGCAGAATGTAAGTGTTGTTCCTGGGAGCCAGCGCTGACGTTTAATACCCTTTCATCGTACAACCGTATGTTTCCTGAATGCCGTCCTCTGCTTTTGGCTGCAGACGAGAAACCACTACGAGAGCACTCGGGAGGAGATGGAGGAGCTGATGAAGAGAATGAAACAGCCGTCACAGATCTGTAAAATGCACAATTTCCTGCCCATGGAGGGTTATCTGTACTGCCAGGAGAAATGTGAGTACTTGTTTTACAACCAAGAGGCTTCACCTTTGTGCTTGGATTTGCACTGACTGGATTCTATTTTTTTTCTATTTTTTTTCTTTCTCCTAACAGGGGCTTTGGGTGTGACATGGGTCAAATATTATTGCAAATATCACAAAGACGGGAGATCGCTGGTCATGGTGCCATGTGAACAGAAAACTACAACAAAACAGGTACTTATAAAAAGAAATTCTGTGTTTACTTCCCTAGTGCAGAGTCTCTTTTGTGGCCTCATACTTTTACAGTTAGGTTGAAAACTGTACGTCCACATAGATTGTTTAGCTTGTATTAGTTATATGTACATTTTCTATTCTCAACATCACTCACGTTGATGAATCTGTTCACCTGTTTATTTAAAGGTGATCGATATTGAACATATTTCATTTCACGTCGGATTTAAAGGTGCAGTGTGTAAGATTTGGGTCTATTTTTGTCACTTCTATCTGTAGAGGTAGATAAAGAAAAAGCAATTATACAGACATTTTTTATGAAAATCTGATCACTTAAATGTATGACTTGCTTATTACATTACTTAGAGGCCTTTCATGTCTGTCTACATCAGAAGTGGGTCGGTCATGAACAGATCTCACAAAATGTATAGTTGGATCAAAAAATTCTGGAATTACGCAGATAGGTGGGTGTTGACTCCAAATCCAGGGATTGCACCTGTCTGACTGACATTTACAGTAGCTTTAGCCGTCACTTAATATCCTCACATTTTATATCTACTACCTTCATGATCTCAGACACCCCTCCAACTCCTCCTCTCATTCCCCCGCAGGGCCCCACGCAGCTGACACTCAAGTCCTGCATCCGCCGGAAGACGGAGTCCATCGACAAGCGATTTTGCTTTGACGTGGAAACCATCGAGAGGTAAACGCATACAAACAAATCTGAGGGTGTGTGTGAGATGAGGCGGCAGGAAAGGGCCTGTGGGATAAACAGGTTGGGGCAGCAAGGTGAACAGGTGGTTTACAAGGACAGAGTGTGAAGGCTAAATGGACCGTAGCCCAAACAATCCCGAAGCAACAGGCGCACAAAACGTAAACAGATGGCAAACCCTGTGATTTCAGGGAGAAGGCACGACTCATATTTGTGTAAGCGGGCCACTCGGTTCTAACGGCATATTAATACAGTCTCTCTCGTGTCTGTGGAAATAGTCGTCGTGTCATGAGGGGGGTTTAAATGGTTTAAAAGCTGCCTGAATTATGCATAAGAGTTTGCAAAGTGTCTGGATGTAGAGAACCTCATTTGTGTGAGTCTGAACTACATAATGACTTCATGTTTGATGAACTCAAGGTGGCGCTGCCACGGAGTGGAGAAGACAATGTAAGATAATGTTGTCGGTTCAGAATGTTTTGGGTCAAAGCTCTGCCCTCTCAACTGTTGAAGTGCCCATATCAGACCTAGACCTTTGACCTCAACAGACAAAAACACAGTGATGTCAGTCATTTTATTATTTCAGTTGTTTGTTAAAAGTAATAATGGAAAGAATTTGTATAAGGCCTTTCATAGCAACTGCTACAAAGATGACCTACACAAAATAAAACAACGAAATAACTAGTACAGAATATTTCTATCTATAGATTTTCATTTTTACTTTAAATGTACATCCGTTATACACTAGTTATCACCATTGTAAGTGATCAACCCCTACTACTTATCAATTTAAGACAAACATTATTGATAGCGAATAATATTCAGATTAAAGACGCAATCTGTACGATTTCGGTCATTATTGTCACAAAAATATTTCAAAAGAATTAAATTAAATTAAAATCACCTAAATGTATTATTTCTTTCCATTATCCGTGAATGACCCCATAATGTATATTTACCTGAGGAGTGGCTCCTCTCTACGGGGGCCGCCATGTTTTTACAGTAGCCCAAAGTGGATGTACTAAACATCTTCTGAGTTTGAATGACACCTGAAGTCTCCCTGAGGTTCTCCTGCATGTTCAGACGGGCGAGGGTGAGGTGCTGGATACAACATGCAACTCACCAAATCGTTAAATCGCACATCTACCCTGTAAATTAGCGGGTAGATGTAAGTTATGATGATATGAAAACTAGAGATGTGGCTCCATCACTGACTCTAACACATGTCAGAAAAGTTTCTTGCAGTTTGTTTTATCGCGCCTCAATAATTACTGTTGGCAGAAGAGGCTTTAAACCCGTATAGTTGCTTTTGTGAAGAACTGATTCAGTTTCCCTTAGGCTGTAAAATTTGGCTCCTGGTTGTGTTACTCCGCTCCTCGACAGATTGCATCAGTGGATTTTCATCATCTCCATGTATTTTCTTATTTATCTCCTGCTCCCATCAACACCACAGAGGAGATGATCACTCACTACTCCTTCCTCCTGTGGTGTTGTGGTTATTTTGTCCACCTTGTTAGAATGTGTGCTTGTGACACACACGAGCTTCAAACAAGGCTGAATATTCACAGTGGGTAGAGACTGTAGCTGTGCATCCTGTGAGTGAATAATTTCGTTGTAACCTTTGCCTCCTTAATGGTGCATTTGTTACCGTTTCCATAGAAACACGCCCGTTACCTTCCAGGCTCTTTCGGAGGGGGACAGGAAGATGTGGATGGAGGCCATGGACGGGAAAGAGCCCGTGAGTTTATTTCTCATCTCATCTATTCTTACATTCGGGATATTTTTTGGGGGGTTTTGATATAGTTATTTTTCCTGCTGTCAAATTTCCAAAACCATGAAAGTGGTTCACAAATGAAAGTTCCTGTATCAGTTTCAGCTTGTCAGATCAGACTTGATCCAAACTTTTATTTTAGATAGAAATCTCCCCATATTTTTGGAAACTTGTGATCATAACGTTCTTGTCTGAGGCCTCTTAAAGAGGATGTGTGTGTCATTACAGCCTCCCAATCGGACTGCACCTAATTAAATGGGTTGTGTCAAATTAAATGTGTTTTAATTTTGCGTGACACATTTTTTTAACTCTGGAGAGAAAAAGTGGAGCGAATGAGAGAGTTAACATTTTAGTACATCATAGTTGTAAAGACAAGTGACAACTCATGTTAAAGGGACAGTTTGTATAATTTCATAAAATCTGGTGGATAAATGGCCATCACTTAGATAGTAAGGTTGTCCTTAAGAGAGGACATGATCCAAATATAAATATCTTTATCATAGTTTTTTATTCCATTACTGTCTGTGGCAAGATAATGGCTCCTATCTGCTCCTCATGCAACGGTAAAATCCTGAAATCATATGCTTAAAAATGTCCAAATCCTTGATAAGACAATAGTCCCTGGCTGCCATTGTCTCTGAGAGCTTTTGACCTTGTCGGTTCCTGATTTCAGGAGTAAACAGTTTTGCTCTCTCTGTACTTTTCATTGCATCTCTTTTCAATGCGTCAGTTTTATGTTGGATGTCGTGAGAGTTGTGGACAAATAAACACACACAGTTGCCACCAGAGGATGTGAAAATGAGTGAAGGCACATTTTTCATTGCCCCTTTCCTGTGCAACTTCCTCAACTGCTTCTGTTTTATGATGGAAATGTCACAATCATTTCTCCAAACCACAGCCTGACTTATATATATATTTAGATATTCTAAAGCAAAGATCCAGCTTGGTGTTCTGCAACAAGGTTCTCTGTTCTTTGACCTGGATCTTTAAATGTCGTGTAGATAATGGATTTAATTTTTTTTTTAACTCCTTAGATTCACTGCTAAAGATTGAGTGATATTAAGTGATGTCTTTGTATGTTGCAGGACTCCCAGACATGCAGGATAACCTATGATAACCTTCAATTATTGTCAAAACTGAAGTGGTGTTAAGTTTGACTGAATCATATGCAAGATCCTAATAATAGCCATTTGATCATAATGTTTTTTTCATCCCTTTATTATATTGTTTCTATCATTATACTTTGAGAATAAAGCATTAGTCAAACAAGCACACCTTTTCAAACAACTTCTATTATAGATTCATTTTTAAAACCTAAAAGAGTTTTAGTTTTCAGTGGTCTCAGCTTTCAAAATGAGCCTCTGAAGATTTGCAGATTTTTCTGATCATAGACATTTCATGAACAGAACATTTTATTTAGAAAAGATCTGCAGTTCATTTGATCATGAGGGTTACGTTTACATTCAGTCCCCGAAGACTTTGGCCACATCGGTCAAGGATCCGTGCCTGTACAAATATCCTCAGGAGCTGTGGAAGCAGAAAGAGGGCAGCCAGCTGATCCATTACAGTCCTCAAGTCTGTTTGAAATTTGTCAATTATCCAGACCAAGACAGGTTTGACAGGCATGAGCCCATGTGCCAAAATGACAAATGTAGTTCTGCACCTCTGATTCACTTGGCTTTCCAGTATATGTTCTTAAACTTTTGGCATTTCAGTGCAGGACGAAGAACAAAACGCTTTCGAGTGCCTTTCCAAACTCTGGTTTCAATTCAGGGGATAGAACACTCTTCTTAGACTCTGGATGAAACCTCCTCGGTCAATAATCATTTTCCGAAAAGGCAGATTCAGTATCACTGCATCCACAGATCAGGATCATGGTCCAGGTGTAAGTTCCTGAGTGATTGCGTTGTAGGGTTTCAGTATGCCCCTCCTCCCTCTCATCGGTGGTCTTCAGTCAACTCCAGGCTTTTTTCAGACTTTCTATTTATTTCTTGACATCATTTTCCATGACTACTCGAGGACATTTTCAGATGGTGGTGTAGTTGCAACAGTATAACAGACACTTATATTGCACCCATATATATCCTCTCTCAACAGTATCATTCCCTACAGCAAAACCTTTTATACTTTTGTACATTTATTCAACCTAATTGGTGCTATGTTTATTCCCTGCCCCCCACAGACACACCTCATCATAAGTGGCCTCCGTGACACTGAGTATGACTTGAACTGGACTGACTGTTGGTAGTGAAGTAGCAGTGGGCCTGCCGGCTGCGGTTTGAGATCGGGCCAAAACTAAAGCGCACTCACTTACAATGTAGAGAGGCAGAGGCAGGGGAAAGAATTTTCCAGGTTGTTTTATTTTGTATCTCATTCTCTGTTTGTCTCATGGCTGGAAAGTGGTCAATACTTTTCCAGGTTTTGGAACATGTGGGAAAAGTCCTGTTTTTGTAACGTGTTGTCTAACCGTGTCCCATAAACAGCCTAACAGTAACAAACAGACAGAAACACTCGACCACACACTTTAAGTGGCGTATGAAGATTATTTAGAGCAATCTATTCACAATGCTTTGTTTACAACACCTTTTAATATAAGTCAGCGCCTCATATGTAAAAAAGAGTCCGAATAAATGAGTGGCAATACATGGCAGGGACTGAACCCCTGTATACACATGTAACAAATGATGAATTATTTTTAATTCACCCTGTGGCCACAGGATGAGGTACTCCGCCTGCAGCTGATCCATGTTTAGCCGTGACCTCTGACCTTTGTTAGAGGAGGAAACCTCTAATTCACAGACTGAGCCACGTTGATTATTTTTGATCCAGTTAACCATTTTTTAAATTTATTTTCCACATCACATTCCCATTTATCTTTCTCCCCCTGTTTGCAGATGTTTTAGTTTGATGAAAATCAAATCTGTTCTTGTGTGTTACCTGACAACCTGGAGAGAATTCCCTTTCCTCGTGTCCTGAGATCACCTTCACTGCTCTTGTGCCATCATCATGTGCAGTTTGAAGGAAGTTGCGTCCATTTGTCAGGCTGTGGTGGATTTTTCCACATGCTCCACATTCTTCACTTTTCCTTTTCCCATGTTTTTTTCATTTCAGATCTATCACTCGCCAATTCACAAGCAAGCAGAGAGTAAGTTTCCCTCCACTCAGCCTGAAGATGGAATGTTGATCTAAACCAACACAATGATGTCATAAGTTTACATCTGATGTCACTGCAGTTTCTATGCCTCTAATGTCAACCCTGATCTTCCCCGTTTTCATTGTGCTTGTCTTTGTTTTTGTCACAGTGGAGCTGAATGAAACTGGATTTAAGTTTGTGCGGAAGTGCATTAACTATATCGAATCCAAAGGTAAATGGTTCCTTACAAAGGCTCTTTCCCTGCAGGCTGAAGCTCTCTCAGTATTCCTTAAGGGGGCGTTGTTGAGTCGTAGCTTTGTCCGTTTAATTTCTCTCCCGAAGAAAGATCCCAAAACTCCTCAGTGCAGTTAAAATGTCTAGATTATGGATTATGTCAGATTAATCAGATTCTTTCTCATTGTATCTTTAGTTTGCTTATTCCATGATGTTTTCAACATTTATTTCCCATTATATCATGCATCCGTTTGAAAACTCCTTATCTCTGCTTTATCTTGAAGGCTAACGTAGCTTCAGTCACAATATGTTTTCCAGCTGTCTGATCCATCTTGCGCAGAATGTGGAATTAAGCGCTTTGGCCATGAGCATGTAATTTGACACATGATTCAAGCAGTGGAGCATCGTTAGCTCTCACAACCAAGTAGTAAAACCAAGCGTTGATAATCAGGAAAGAACATCTGTGCCTTAATTCAGCCTCATGCGTACCCTGAAAAGAAGCATGTGGTACATTTCCACGGCTCAGTATTTGTCCAGATTACACTCCCTCTTCCTTCTCTCTTATTTTCCCTCCCTCTCTTCCCCTCTCCTCTTTCCAGGAGTGACACAAGAAGGAGTGTACCGAACAGTTGGCAGCAACATCCAAGTGCAGAAGCTCTTAAATGCATTCTTCGGTAAGGAAATAAGCCTGTGAACATGTGCCGCATCCCTCCATTCACTTTGTTCTACCCCACAGACTCATACCTGACTCTGCAAAGTAATGGCTTCCGCAACGTTTTGGGAAGGTTGGGGCTAGAGAGTGAAGGTTCCCGCAGCACCGTTAGAAGGGTCTGCCTCTTAGACAGATAATAAACAATATATTTGAAAGTAGATTGCATAAATTAGCAGTTGTAAAAAAGGGTTATTCACATCGATAGACAATGAGAATTTCAAGATGACTTTAAAGTTCCATTGAAAATTGTGTTTATTTTAATCGTTCTGGGGGACTAAAAATATGGTGATGCAACATGGTGGCCTCTAGACAGGACCTGCTCTAAATATGAATATAACAGACTTCGTCAAGAGAGATGAAAGATCCATTATTCTTCATTCTTTTTTGTTGATCTCTTAAACTTACATCTTATTATTGATTAGTGAGAATTATCCCAGTGACACGAACAGGACTCTAAATGATTAGTAATTTATTTTCCCTATTTGCCAGATTCTGAATGTCATATTTTCATTTCTGGCTTCTACTACTTTAACATCTTGAGGGATTTTTATACATCAAAGCACATGCAAAAACATAAGTGAGCAATAGGTGTAACACCACTCAATTCCTAACAGTTCCCTTATGAAACCACATTTTATTCTGCTAAATCCAGATTAGGATTTGGATCTGGATCCAGTAATGACACACACGTGAGTAATCTGTCAAGATGTCACAATGTAAATAAAAGTGATCAAATAAATCCTTGATTTGGCATTTTGTGCAGATCTATGCAGATAATTGCACATTCTTCCATCCGGTTACGTAGGAATCTTTTTACATTTTTTATGTAACCCTGCTAAAAATAAATGTAAGTGAAAAAAGTAATGATGTTTTTGTTTAATTGCCACAGTAAATCATCAGAGCGTGATGATTAATCACTACAAACAATTAGATCTTTGAAACTGATCCAGTCAACTGGAATTCAGATGATTTACTCCTGTGTTTTTCCTAATCTGATGATTTGAATAATAACTGACTTGAATTGTTTTTAGCCAATTATATTTTTTCAGTGTTATTTATTACTTCATGTCCCCATGTTGCAAATCTGTCATCTTAAGCATGAGGTCATCTAATGTGTCTTGGATAAGGCCAGGCACAAATCATAGGTAGTTTGCAAATGATATTATATGTAATGAATATTCTTTACTTTTTGATTTTCTTTATTTCAGACATCACAAACCCAGCAGATGTGGATCTTCACAGCAGCGACTTGGACATAAAAACCATCACGAGTGCACTCAAGTTTTACCTCAGGCGAGTTTGTGAATAAATAGACTAAAGTGACTGCTGCTCTTGTTGACACGCCACATCATTCATATTATACAATTCCAAAAATGTGTTATAATAATCATTTCTGCCCTGGGTCTTCTTTTGTGTCATTTGAATAACATTGATTACAGCCCTAGCTAAACTCACTAAATTCATCACTAGCTTTCGTGTTATTTCACAGACTTTGTTGTTGTTGAGTTCTTGAGAAAACATCCAGATGCAGAGGAGAAACAATCTGCTTCAATTAGAATAACAAATGTAGAACACATGCAGCCCTGACAGCGGATTCTCTCTCTTAAGTGCTTTTTAGTGTTGACTGTAACAAGTGTGTGTTTGCTTGTCTTTGTGTGTGGACCCCTTTATCTGTCTTGTTTATGTGTCTCCTTGTGTCATATGTGTTCTCATGTGTACTTTCATGTGTCTGCGCAGGAGTCTGTCTGAACCGCTCATGACCTACGGTCTACACCGGGACCTCATGTGTGCTGCAAGTAAGACATGTTTTGGAGATGATCCCAAGCTTGAATTAGTGCAGGATGTGTCGTTGTCCAATATATTTTATAGAGAGATCTTAACGCAGATAGCTACAGTACATCCACATTCTTTAGATGTCATCTACACAAGGAAAGCTAGGACTTGATATGTGCCTCTGTATCAAACTTGGAAACAACTCCTCTTGCTTTCTGTCTGTATTGGAGCATTTCTCCAAATTTCCTCTGAATTGGCAATCAGTTTGTTATTCTTGGATTGATAGTACTGTGAAGTTAGGATGCATTACTGGCGGGTGGGGCCAAGATATGTCCGACTATGTTGTTTAGGTTGACTAGCTGTAATTGATATCTCCAGTAATACCACACACTTCATACGACCAAACTCCTCTGACTTTTTTTTTGCACCAGCAGTTCAAACAAGTGTTATTTCATGTATTTGAGAACAAGTCAAGGGACAGGAGACCGTGGCCCTTGTTGATTGATTCAAGTTGTCATTATCTAGAATCGGCCCTTTGTATTCGTCAGGAGCAGGTCCTCCATATGGAGGCAGGCACAATGCACCACTGTGTTTTTACAGTAGCCCAAAATGGACACACTTTAATGATAACTGAAAGCCGTAAGAGGATCGTAATGACGCCAGTATGAATGCCGGCCGCCAGGCAGCTCTACGTCACCTGGACACTCAAAGAAATCTAAGCTCCCTGTTTGTTTTTGTCTGTCACGCCACTTGGCTGTAAAATGGAGGTGACAGTCTAATGACATCGGCCTCTGTTTGCTGGAATATAACAGGTGGTCCTTCACACAGCCTGCGGTTTCAGTTTCCTGCGAGTAAAGTTCATTAAAAGAATGGGGCCTGACTTTGTTATAGGGACTTGGTTTTCTTGGTCTGTGTGTCTGCATCCTCCTCCATGTTTTGTCAATCATTGTTTCGTCATGCAAGTGATTATGTGACATTGGCGCTTTTGTTTTCTTTATCTAAAGAGTCAGATAATCTGGATTTCCGACTGAGTGAAATTCACTCTCTCGCCCACAAACTTCCCGAGAAGAATCGCGAGATGCTGGACATGTTGATCAAACACTTGGTCAAGTGAGTGCCGCTGTGTTCTGTTGTCTTTAGCTTTTCCTCACCATCCTCTTAGTTAATGTGTCACGGCCTGAGCCGACAGCTCAGTTACATTTTATCCAGATGGGCTCTTTGTTTGTTGACAGTGTGTGCAGCCACAGCAATGAAAACCTCATGACTCCTTCAAACATGGCCGTCATCTTTGGACCCACGCTGATGAGGGCGAAGGAGGAGACTGTGGCGGCCATGTTGGATATCAAGTTCCAAAACATTGTCGTAGAGATCCTTATAGAGGAGCACAAAAAGGTATGATTACAGTCTTTCTATATCATTTTCTATCACTTTCAGTTTTTCACTTTTTTATCACTCTATTATTTAAATGAATCAAAGCGGCAGTGTGTAAGATTTAGGTACATTTATAGTGGCAGAAACAGAATATAGAACAGATACGCTTATGTTGTTGTGAGTGTATAATCACCTGAGAGTTATTACAAACAATGTTTTAAAGTAAAATCCATGAAATAATTAATTTAATTTAAAAACTCACAGTGGCAGAGCCATTGAGGGTTTTGAGTTTGTTCCCTGTTTCTTTAAAGGTCCGATGTGTGTAATACTAAGGATTAAAATGTTTTTTTCGTTACTGGAATGTATGAAGAATTGTCTTCATTAGCCTAGAATGAGCTCTTTATATTTACTTAAGGAGCAGAAGAACAGAGCAGGCAGCCATGTTGCTCAGCAATGTCTTTCGAGTAGCCCAGAGTGGAGCAATCAATCACCTTTTGATTTTGAACACCGACTGAAGGCTTCCATAGTTTGCTCACATGCTTCAATTGGGGATTGTGAGGGAAGGCATAATAATCTGCAATATCCAAATTCACCCCTAGATGCCACAAAATCCTACCCACTGTACCTTTTATTGCATAACAAGCCGCGTGCATCTGAAGGTCAAGCAGCTGAACTCCCGTGTTACTGTAACCCATGTGATTACAGATCTTCTGCAGTACGCCTGAGGACAGCGCCGCCCCGCCCGTCCCTCCTCCGCGGATCACCCCCAGAAAGCGGCAGCCCATCACCATCTCCAAGCGGCCACTTCGTACTTATCCACCGCTTAGTCACGACCACATCCAGAACACAGAGAGTAATTATTAGCCTCCCTCCTCGGGGCCTGATTGTCGCCGTCATCAGCATCATTATCTCATCCTGTCTGTGCTGCACGTACAGTAGTTTACTTACTTCTGGGTCATTTCTCTCTTAAATAGAAAAAAGAGTGTGCTTTCTGTCATTTGTCTGTCCGTAACAAACATGCCATCATCTGCATGTCAAACTTATATATACTCATTTTCCTCCATCCTTTATTGTTTGTGGTCATATTTCTCATGCGCTTATTTTTATTTTGAATAAATGCGTCTACCCTACATTTCTTATCTCACATTAGTCTTTTATTTCCATGCCAAGGAATAGATCGTGTAATTTTCCTGAACTGCTCGTTAAGTGGGTGTGACTCCATCATCTCATACACGGTGGCAGAGAAATGTGCAGCACCTGCAGCTTGTCCTCCCTTTGCTTAACTTACTCGTCCCTTTAGCCAAATATCTGCCCCCGTGTGATTAATCTGCTGAATTCTTGAACTGATAATTTCTGTGTCGTCTGTAGTGGGTGATGTGTCAGCTCAGTAGCTGCGCTATTTGCGATTGGGTGCGCTCAGTTTTAGTTTTGCATCAACTGTCATGTGGTTTCTTTATCAGATGGTCAGGGTGTCGGCTCCATGCAGGACAGCTGCGTAAGCCCCCGCCCCTTCCAGAGGACGAGGCCTGTAAACTTCACTCCGCCCAGGGACCCGCCTCCAAAGGTGCCGCTGATGCCCAAGCCGGCGAACCGCCTGGACCGACAGGACTCTGATGCTGGGAGTGAGGCCAGTCAAAGGTCCGAAACATCCTCAGCAGCAAACGGGGAGTCTGGAATCTACGTGAGCCGAGTGCCGTCGTTCCAGAGCAGGAGACTGCCTCCGAAGGGCGCATCGGCCAACAGAGAAGGTATGATGGCTACAGTGTCTTTAGGGTCCTTTGTGTACGTTTGAGTCAAATGATTTCTATATGCAAAAGTGGTAATAGCAGTTGAGCCTTGTATATTTACATCATGAGCAGGTAATGTTTTAAAGTGTGAAATTCAGAAGGTTATGATTTCATTCCTATTTTCTTTGTAAATTTGATTTCCATCAGGAAACAACAATACACAAAAACAGTTGAATGTTTTAGATGCCGGGCTTTAAGATATGTATCTCTTTGTGGTATTTGCATTCTCAGTTCACTTTTCTTTTACAGTTTGAGAAAAATGGTGTTGCTAATTTCAGATCATCAGCAGACAAAAAAAAAAAGCCTGTAATCATACTTATTTCACCCTGATCTGCACCAGACAGAAAACAAGAACGTTCAACACTAAGTGTTGTGAGCTTTCATTTCTGCACAGTTACGTGAGGCTTTTACGTTGTTTACACTTTCCAGGAGACGCTGATGGTCTAACCAGAACCAGGTCAACAGAGAAACCTGCTATTTGCAGACCCCCAGTCAGGCCCCCCGAGCCTCCCTCCAGACACCCCGCTCCACAAAAGCCTTCGAGTGCAGCCAGCAGCGAGGGCACGCCCACATCCTAGTAAGTTGTGTGGCCTGGAGCCACTTGTGGTCAGATGCTGTTGATAATGAAAATGCAGAAATGCACAAGAGGTGCAATAAACGCTTAGAGCTGCTGTCATGAATTCCACGGCAGGGGAGTTTCACACAAAATAACTGAAGTAAACTGAATGTCGAAACACAAAAATAAGTGATATGTTCATCTAGAAATCTAACCTGTTAATTTTCCTTCTTATTTCCAGCGTCGCCTCGAAAACAAAGTTTTTCGAGAATGCGTCCAAGCACGTCAGCAGGTATGTAAACTCTTTTCACATTCTTTGATCCCAGTTCATGTTTAAACCGAGTACGTGTGTGTGATTATTATTGTCGTCCGCTCGGGCTGTCGGTGTCTGTTAAATCATCGTAATGTATAAACTATAACATTTTCATTTCATATGAAGCAATATTATAGAGTGAAAGGTGGAGTCCACAATTATTTTTAGCCTTATCAGTTGAAATCCTCTTTACATCCTGATGACATCCATAAGTGAAAGTTGTTTGATTATATAAAAAAAAAAAAAGAACACATTCCTAAACTTTGTATTTGTTAAGCGAGGCATGGATGTTGTCGTCAATAACCACAGAGCTGTCCTCCCCACGCTGTCTCCCCTCCTCAGCTTCCAGCAATAGTCAGTTGTGTGTTCTAAGAGTGTAGCTTTCACCAGAGGGCTGATGGACGGGGGATGGGATGCTCCTGTTGCACTTGCTGTTGCTATTTGTCGAGGAACGATGGACTCCACCTTGAACTCTTGTTGCAAGATATGAAGTGCTTGTGATTTTGTCACATAAATGACATACTGACACTGTTTACTTTCAATTCCATGTGTGTTTGCATGTGTCTCTAAAAACCTTGCTGCGCTCCCACTCACAGCCTCCGCTTGTGTTTTTGTTTATTTTGTGGCATGAACAGGATTTCTTCCATTCTGCTCCCCATGTGCTGTCTGCTTGTGCTAGTATGTGAAGGTCTGCCCATGCTGAAATAAAAAGACATCTGTTGATTCTATCTTTAAATAATGGAAATTGAGAAAGACCCACATAATATGACTAACGTGCTTTTAGATCATTTGAAATAGTACCTTACAGCAGAGATCATGCTCTTGTCTCTGAAATGTGTCATATACAATCCAGATTTTACCAGCCCCATCTGATACGGTGAGAGGTTGTTGTTATCGCACGGCGACACTCTGAGATTAAGCTGAATTGATGTTTTACACCATAAATCGATGTGAAATTGATTCGTTGGCTTGTTTTCTAAATCAGTCCACCGACCACCCCGTCAGCTGTGGCAAATGTAAAGAAAGAGGTACGTTTCTTCTCTTTTCTTTTAAGTTCTGTATTTGAAAATGTAGCGTCGCTTCTGAGACCGATTTCTTCGTTGTATTTCCTCAGAACTGAAGTGCAGGAGACGTGAAACATGTCATGTGACCTGTAGCTGTGCCCTTCAGAGCACACTGAGCTGCAGGGGCGTTGCCACTGATGAACCGAGAAAGTGACTCTGGACACAACTGGACTCAGTTGGAAGCATTGTGACGTGAGAACTCCCTGGAAACTGATGGGATGAATGAAAGGAGTTTGTATAGAAACTGTCTCAGTGTTTGATGGTTTGAATGAAAATTTTTTTAAATTCCTTCCTCTTACTAAGCACCAACCATTGAAGATGTCACAACGTTTTGTCACATTTCAGTGTTAAACTGTTCAAAATGAAACTTTTGTACATATGTGGGGGACTAAGTGTTATGAATCAACTCCACTCTGAAGTCTTGATCTCAACAGTGTTAAACTGACGTCCCAAAGAAGCTTCATTCATTCCAATGCAGATATACTAATATTTAGGACATTTGACACAGAGATCTAAATATTAACTGTTACTGTTGCGGAACCTGCTAAACTAAACTATTGTATTCCATTTTTTAAACACACCAGTATTTTAACAAATCTGATCAAATTTGAATGTCTGTCAGAAAATGATTCACCTTAAGCTTCTTTTCACGATGGAATAATTATGCCCATAAAAGCTTTTTAATTGGTCCATTTAAAAAGAACATTTTAATATTGATTATCTTAGCCGATATAAAAGAATCTTGTCACTTGAAAATTATTAATATTTTCAAATGTCAGAAAAGTTTAGAAAAGTTTATTGCTTTAGTCTGTGTTAGTGCAGTTTACAACTCAAATTCACAAGTTTCCACCTAATAAATATAAATATTTATTTGAGAAATAGCTGGAGAGTTGAAGTTTACCTGAACTTGTAGCAACACATATCAAAAAATTGCATTAAAAAAGAGGTCAAAACTACAAAATGTTTATAATGACCCTTGGCATGTCTTCAATTTGCTTTTGTACTTGAGCAGTGATTGGATGAAGCTCAGTAGCGAGGACCACTTGTGACCTTCGACCCTGTTTGAGTTGCGTCTAACAAATAATCACATTGAAATGTACCAAAAATGTAGCACTTGAACATCAGTGTAAAAGAAGTAAACTAAGAATTTATTTACGTGAATTTTACCTTTTTGGTTTGTCCCTTGAAATGTAGCATGAAGCGTTCATGATCTTGCAGAGCCTGCCACTAGGTGGCTTCACTTTGCAAAGCTAAGTCAAATGGTCAAAACACTCCTTTTTCCTTTCTTGTTGCAAATAATGGAAATGATTTACAACTCGTTTTTTGGGGAGAAAACAACTTGAACATCCTAGTTAGTGTTTTGTTTCCATAAATAAAAAAAACAACTCGTTTAAAACTGACCTATGTGTCACTATCCCTGTCTTCTCTGCCTCGGTGTGGAGTAACAGTCTCCACCTCAGTGATGATTCACATCAGGACCTCACTCATAAACGCTGCAGGGCAGTTAACAGTGACCTTTAAAGATGAATTACCTCTTGATGTAAACAGCTCTGTAAAATAACTCGGTGTCATGCCCGTCTCTGCCGGCTCAATGCCACCTCCCCTAGCAAGGTGTAAAGATGCTCAAGTTAGTTTGTGACAGTTGTGTTTGATCTTTTGTACAAAATCCAGAAGGATTATGTAGAGTTTTCATAATGAAGAGACTAAAATAGCCTTCCGAATTATTAGAATCTACTTCATTCCAGTAAATGAAGGCCAGACATTGGTTTCACTAAACAGACGCTGAACCACAGAGGGAACCTGCACTGACAGTGTTGACTGTTTTTAAAGATGGAGTTTACAGATGTTGTTGGTGGCGAGGCAATATGATGGACATATTAAGTCCATAGTAGACATAAGGACAATAATACTTTTGTTGATGTTAAAATCAAAACCAAAAACTGTGGGATGTCATGGCTAATCAATATGTTGAATTTTTTAAATATTATTTTTTGAATAATTTGAATATACATATATATATATATATATATGTGTGTATATATATATATGTATATATAAAAATGGAGGACTTTTAGTGGAAAAATTCATACCAACATCTTTGTTTACAAATTACGAAATTATTTTATAATTCAAAATGATTTGAGCATTTCAAAATTATTTTTCTTCTTTCTTTTTTCCTATATGATGTAAATAAGTGTATTTCAAAGTCAGAGGGCTTCATCCTCCGGGGACCATGAGCGAGCACTTGGTGCCCAGATAGTTCAGGTTGGACCACTGTGATCGTCTTGGATCCTGGTCCTTTCTGCTGGATCAGTTCAAGCACTCAAAGATCCTGTTTCAACATGTCTGACACTCACTTTCGAAAGCTAAATATTCTCTAAACACCAGTTCAGGTAAAAGTTACTGGCGCACACTTTTCCACCTACTGCATCGATACTGACAGACGGGAATAAAACCCCTCTCGGCATCGTGCACTTAGCAGTTATCTGTATTAGAAGCCTGTTCTGTTGGACATTGTATTTATTTTGCCACCCGTTCCTCCCACCACATTCCACCTTCGTCTGCCAGTTAGAGCCTGGGCCTCGTTAGCGGTGCAGACTCCAGCCTCGGGCTTCCTTTCACAGCTACTGTGACTGGAGCAGTGCTGGACACTCGCCCCACACATCAGGGACAGGCGGAAATGCCTGCGCTGATGCCGAGCCAATTCATAATTATCTGGGGTTAAATTAATATGCAGCCAAGTGCGGGACTCCTCAGAGCGGGCCAGTGCACACACACACACACACACACACACACGAAAACAAAAGAATGTGTGTTCTCAGTGAAGCTGGCTGACTGTTTACTGGATCTTCAAACCTGCATCCAAGTTGTGTATTTACAACTAATGTATTCCACTGGTTTGAAAATGGATTCTGATTCCAGTTAATTCACTCGTCCTCTTTTTTCCATTAAAGGTGCAGTGCGTGAGACTTGGTGACATCTATTGGTAAAGTTGCATTTTGTATCCTTCACCTTACCTTAACGCTTTCAAGCACGCAGGAAAACCTATGGTAGCCCTCAGCTGCCAATTAAAGTCAGAAGATGTCCGCTCTGGAATACTGTAAAAACATGGCGGCCCCCATAGAGAGGACCTGCACCTGCTGTAAATATACAATAAAGGGCTCATTTTGAGGTCATGTAAAACAACATCAAACATCTGGGTCATTATACATTTGTAAAAATGCCAGTATAGAATTTGTAAAGTTAAAGTCAAAGGTGCAGTGTGTAAGATTTCGGTCGTTTTTGGTCAAAACAATTGCATACTGATATTTTCAGGAATTTATAGTCACCTAAATATATTATTTTCCCCATTACCCTTAAATGAGCCAATTAATGTTTATTTGCATGGGGAGCGGGTCTTCTCTATGGAGGCTGCCATGTTTTTACAGAAGCCCAGAGTGGACATACTAAGCATCTTTTGAGTTTTAATGACACATGAGGGCTACCGTACATTCTCCTGCATGCTTGGGAGGGTAAGGGTGAGGTGATGGATACAACATGCAACTTCTAGATATCACTGAATATCACACACTACACCTTTAAGCCTCCGAGCATCTTTTGTCCATTACTGTGAAATCAGTCCAATCCAACAAACACCTTCAAAGTCCAAAGCACTTTTTAATTGATTTTTAAGAGATTATGCAGCTTTACACCTTTCTGAAAAATCCACAAATTGAAAAACACACCGCTGGTCACAAAAGGTATAAATCATATAACAGATGACCGTCAAAGTCCAAGTGTCCAAACACCAAAAACAGACACAGATAAACAAAATCAATATATACAGGTTCATGTACAGGGAAAAGGCTTCATATGCAGTACACTGGGCACACATCAGCTACAGTCCATTGACATCACTTCACACCCACCGACCGGGAGTCAGTCGTTTCAGTGTTGATGTAATGTACAGCGGCGTGGGCAGGATGTGGCTCGTTTTCTCAGATCCATCCCTGTGTAATGCATCATAAATCTGCACAGCATTAATACAAACATGTGATTGTATTAACATCAATGCCAAAGAGAGGAATAAACTGTTAAAGGTGCAATGTGTAGGATTTTGTGACATCTAAGTTGCATGTTGTTGCATTCACCTTTAAAACATCAAAAGGTGTTGAGTCAGGAATGACAATTCTAATTACTCTAAATTCCATTTCAGCGAATAGTTCCCTTAAACCTAAAACCGAACAAATCCAAGCATAGACACATGTTTATTTGTCACCTCTAAAGACGATAAACCAAAATGGTCCTGAACATGTTCCTTGAGGTATCTCATGATGAGTTGATTTTGGAAGTGACAATAACGTAATATGTCAATACAACAACATCCTGTACCAATGTTAAAAGACAGTTGCTACGGTTGTAATACAAAATATCTACTAAGGTAAAGACAATTCACACATTGAGGTGATTAAATAAAGTTTACATCAACATAATGTTTCTGTTTCAGCCAATAGAAATAAGAAGGATTTCACTTCAATCTTACACACTGCACCTTTAAGAACATTCATATAATATAGTGCATTTGTGAAACATGAGAAAGCTTGAATTGAGTGTTTACGGATTTAAAATTTCACTTTATATATTCATTTTGAATAGTCAAATCACCGAGGCAGATCTGAGCAGATTAAACCTCGTTCATGTGTTCACGTGAGGCCAGAGTGAAATTTATAGCAGAGTATGGAACGTTTACACTGAAAGATAAGACCTGGGTACAACAATGGCATGAAGCTATTCTCAGAGGTAAACGAGACCTGCAGCCGGATCCAGAGAGGGTCTCATCATGTCCACGCTCCGCTTCCTGTTTGACTGTGAGGGTTCACCAAGGTCGTCATGACGATGACTTTAATACATTAAAGATCCAGTGTGTAGCTTCATGTCATGTATGAGCAGAAACTGAGAATAGAATAATCTGATGAAAAGGATCTGAAAGTACGAGTCATTGTTGTTCGTACTCCGAGACGAGCCCTTTAAGTTGGCATCAGGAGCAGTTCCTCTCTATGAGGGCGGCCATGTTGGATGAACACATTTAGAGTTTTTATGACAACAGAAAACTCACTTCTTTTCATTTGATCCAGGTTTGAAATGTTGCATGATTAAGGGCGTGGCTTCTTGAGTGACACCTGGATTTACCAGTGGTTGCTGCCACAGCACCATGGGCACAACCCAGCTCTATCTATGCCCATTTTTTTTTGGATGAACCAGGAAGTAGGAGGAGTTGGACATCAGCAAGATGGCGATAAGTGAACCGCCCACTCCGAGCCCTCGTAAGCACTCGGCAGAAACCGATGTGCGACATCGCGGTCGCTGCGTCCATCTTTATCTACCGTCCATGATCAATGCATAAACAACAGTGCACCTGTGCCCAAGAGTCGCGCCTCAGACAGAGTTTCCCTTCAGCCGTTCATCAACACGTCGCCGTACGATCGAGCGAAACTAAGCCGAGCACCGGCGAGCGATCGAGGCTCGAGGTTCGCCCTCGAAACGTCCGCGCGATTTCACTTCCCAACCTGCAAAATCGTTTCCCCGCGAGCTGCCGAATCTGTTTGTTTGTCTGAACTAAGTTGAGGAAATATCGGGGAAAAAAACAACAAAAAAAACACACACACACACACGACGGAGTCGTGTTTAAAAGAGTGTGGTCATTAAGGTCTCGAAGACCAGGCTGTAATCAAAGCGGGAGCGCGGAGCAGCTCAGATCCCACTCACTCAGAAAAACCTGTCCACACTTTCATCACCTCGCTGCCTCTTGCTCTCGCTGCTCTTTTAATGTTGCACCAATGCCACCAAGAAAGGGTCTTAAGCAAAGATTAAAAGATGACCATGGATTCGGGGTTTTTTTTCCTAGAAATGTTTGATACCCAGGTCTATTTTTTTTTTTACATTTGTTTATGGTGTGTGTGTGTGTGTGTGTGTGTGTGGACCACACGTGTGCTGAATGTTAAAAGCGTTCCTCTTTTCATGACTTGCCGAAGCAGCATTTTCATTATTCGGGAATTTATAATGAGCCTTTGAAAACCTGTCGTACGGCTTTTATTACTCCTCTTTCTACTCGCTGCTGCAACGCTGATCCACTGAGGCGCTGGACAGGAAGGATTCTAACTCTGGATGCAAACACACAAAAGGTTGAATTTTGCATCTGTTCATTTTGAATTTCCGGATGTTGATCTGAGCCACAGGCCTGGAGGCAGCTTCTGCTCTGACTTGGTGGGGGGGGGGGGGGGGGCCACAGAACCCCCCCCTGGGGGGGGGGGGGTCCACAGAACCCCCTCATGACTGTTTTGATGAGTCATGTTCCAGACTGTCTGTAAATTGCAGCTGGGAGGAGCAGCAACTATACATGAATGAGTGTGAGTCAGCTTCCTGTGTTTTCCAATTGGCCTATAAGGAAACTTTTACCTACATGTACCTTAAAGGTGCAGTGTGCAGGATTTTGTGACCTCTAGTGGTGAGGTTGCATGTTGCAGCTGAATACCCCTCGCCTAAACTTTCACTTCTGAGAACATAGGGAAGCCATAAAACTCAACATGAGTTTAGTTTGTCCATTCTGGGCTACTGTCAGTGCAAAATGGCCGCCTCCATAGAGAGGACCTGCTGTTGTTGTAAATGTAAAAAAAAAAAACAACAACACGAAAACAACAATAGATTTTTACAAGTCATCAAAAAGTTCAAATTCCAAGTATAAATGATAACAATTCAACCTAAATCTTACTGACTGGTCCTTTAAAGAATGCAGCATTGCATTCTGGGTAATTGTGCCCCAATGCATCTTTGTTGCATTAACAGCTGCACTCAAAGCTGACTACTTGTGGCCCAATCACCCGAAGTGCATGCTAATATCAGACCTGTGATTACTGCCACTTCTCCTCGTGTTTGCTCTTCTTGAGTTATCATTTATCTAATTATCCACACAGAAATAATTGCTCCTCCTCCTCCTCCTCGCACAATGACCCTGGTGTTTGGAGCATGCGTGTGAGCAGGGCACACACACACACACACACACACACACAGATGCGTGTATGTGTGCAAATCAAGTTTTCACCCCTGACAATCACAGCTTTAATTAAATTAAAGCAAAGGTGTTAAAGCTGTTGATTGTCAGTCTGCAGTGGCGAGGGGCTCATAATACAATGCATATCAATGCAGCCGTGAGTGACTGCAGGCCCCCCAGGTGTCAGCCAAATGAGTGTGAATATTCAGCTTTTTCCCCTCCACTTAACTCTCATTTCACTCTGATGACATTTTATTAGCCTTCCCTTGGCAGTGCTGGCAGGTAAGCAGTATCCACAGTAAACAGATTATTTGCACGCTTCATTATATTCAAACACAAAACTAATGCGAATGCAAAACAGAAACAGAACAAAAACCTTCTGTCACGGCTTCTAGGCTGGCTCCTGTGGGGCTTTTCGGCCCCGTGTCTTCAAAGCAAACACACTGATGTAAATTAAAGAGATATAAAGGAGCTGATTTTCATTCTATTTTATTTTATTTCGTTTCAGTGAGGGCAAGACACTGAAGCCCACACTGCTTCATGTGGCCATGGATGTAAAAGTGCTGCAGTGAGATGAAGAGGTCATCAAGACCTGATATGTATTTTACATTCATCTTATTTTATTTTATTCTATTTGATTTGATTTGATTTCATTTTATGAACCCCACATTCTTCCATGTACTCACTATAAATATAAAAGTGCTGCAATAAGATGCATGGTGATTGGGTGAACGTAAGCCCTACTGTAAAGTGCTTTATATCTCAATTTGTGTGGATTTATCTCTGTCACTTTCTGATTTTATTGTATTTTTTTTATTTCATTCGATCTTATCTTAATTCTATTCCCTTTCATTTGATTTTACATGACTTCATTCCATTTCATAGAAAGCCCTCTCCTCCCTCATCCCTCCCTCATCCGGGTGCCCATGTCCTACACAGGCTCCCCGACTCGGATCTGCCTCCGCGTGGCCGCTCCCTTCCTCCAGCCGACCCTGTTCCTTCCTCCGAGCTGCCTATCGATTCAAATGAAAACAAGTTGCCAATCCAAGTAAACACCATGTCAAGGAGTCATCCGAGCAGACAGAAATATCTGCTCAGCATGACACCATGGGGCAGAGAAACCACAGGGACACTGGTGCTCCTGACCTCGCGGGGGGTCCACAGAGGCTGGAGAGGTGCATGAATGCGTGTGTGTGTGTGTGTGTGTGTGTGTGCGTGCATGTGTGTGTATGCGTACGCTCATATGTGCATGGGTGCACATATGAGTGGCTAATCATGTGTGGGCTTGTGACTCTATTCCAGACATTTATCTGGTCAATAAGTGCTATCACTGTTATTGCAGCCTCGGCGCTGCACCATAAGCACTTGTGAAAAGGCTCTAATATAGATTCACTCCAGCAGAATGGCCACTCATCAACTTCTCCCCGACGCATAATACGAGGAGAGCGTACCGATTCCTCGGCTGCTACATGCCACAGGCATGTTGATCTGCCGACAGGGAGAGGTTATTAGATCTAAGCAGGTTAACACAGAAAACCATGCAACCGATATCAGATATCCATCAAACTTGGAGGAATGTGGCCCCGGGAGAGTTCACAGGATCTTTTGTTGCAGATTTGATTTCAATTAGCTGAAAGGGAATTATGGCAAATACAATTTCTCGGTTTTCTTTCTTTTTCATCCACTTATGTTTCTCTCATAAGTGTAGGACAGAAATAATATGCCTCGATGGGGGAATGTGCCAAAAGGGTCTTCAAATAAAACATCTTGCGACTCTCTTCAGTCTGTCGTCTGATTGATAGGTGAGGCCCCACCCCCTTTTTTTTTTTTATCCAAGCCAATTCTCTTTACATGTTTTGTTTTGTTGCTCCTGTACAAATAAACGAAATCGAAAGCATATGGTTCTACATCTTTACATCAAAAGCCTTTAACACCACGAGGTACAGGCGCATGTTCATTTCTGATGAGTCAGCAGTTTTCGTAAAACGAATCACTAAGACAGTTGTATCTAAAGCGCCGTACTCTCGAGGGTGGACGGAGACGCGGGGAACTGAACCCACAACCTCGTGCGTTCAAAGTCCACCAATCGTGACTGCACGTTGGAATAGAATCCAAACTTCACATTATTGTCTTCACATGACATCGCCGCCGTTTGAAGGCAGCGTGTACTGTAAGGCAACGATCAGGGATCTCAGGGACGGGGCAACGGGACGTAAGTCTTTACAGCGGATCATCCCAAAGGGCAATGCTTTGACACTGGCAGCAGCCGCTTCCTGTGTTTCCCATTTGAGTAATGATGATTCGGGGGTTAGGACACGAGGAAGCTCCCTGAAGGAACCTGGGGGACCCGTGACCTCTACTTGTGTCTCGGTGTGGTCCCCCAGGGGCCCCGTGGAGCAGCAGACCCGCAATAATCGGTTGGACCCCACTGAGCGCGAGCATGGCCACGGCGCACCGGGGTCACGGGGAAGGACAGGCGGAGCTGGCTGGTCCACGGGGCAAAGGGGAATGTGCGGGGGGTGAGCGCCAAGGCTCTCGTGGCGTTTTTAAGGTCATGCTAATTGCCATGGATGTACAGCGCAGCCTTCGGTTAGCCTCGGCTCCGGCCAGCAGGAGGAAGAGGAGGTGAGGGATTGTGTGGGGAGGCGGGGGGGAGGGGGGGGGGGGTGGGGAAGGGGGCGGTACAGGTGTGGACCTTGGGGGGGGGGGGGGGGGGGGGGGGGGGGGGGGGGGGGGGGGGGGGGGGTTGAGAAGGTGGCGGTACAGGTGTGGACCTTTAATTAAATACCACTGTAAAGGTTAATGCACAGAACCAGGAAGTGCACACAGCGTTAAGTGGGGGACATTTAAGCTCAGTTCGTACGAGTGTGGAAGTGAAAACTAGGAAAATTCACTTCATTTCACTGCAGGTAATTACGTTACAAAAAGAAAGGAACTCGGCAGCACAGAAATAGAACAATTCTGCAAGGAAAAATATCGAGAGCGGTAGAAATGTAAAAAAAAAAAAAAAAAATCACACAACTCGTCATTAGCGCCACACGTGAACTCCGACATCTGCAAGGTTTTCGCAAAATATATTGGAGGCTATATCGGGCATCATCGTCACTCCATGAATACCCTTAAAGACTGGTGTGTGTAGGTGTGTGTGTGTGTGTGTGTGTGTGTGTGACCCTTGATAATTAGCACCATCTGCCACATTAGAACACCTCTGGAGAGAGGCTATCATCACAGACGCTAGACGGACAGGTTGAACGTCCCCAGATCCAGACAATGACAGGCTCGGCAGAGACGGATGAAGGCATGAGAGACGATGGCGCCAAAAGAGAAATAGCTCAAGGCCTTGTCCACACGGACACACGGACACGAGGATGATCCTTTCCTTTCTCGTAAACAAATACAATAAAATAAAAGGAAATCTGCAAACCAGGTATTGTATCAAGAAATGTGGTCGTCCACATGAAACGACGGATTTCGAGCGCTGTAGTACAGCCTCCGGGCCTTGAAGTGGCGCTGTAACGCTGCCACGGACGTACACCAAAAACAGAGAGGAAGACGTGGAGCATGCGCACCAAACTCTGATGATGTAAACAAACACAAGAAGAAGAGGAATTTGATGATGATGGCGGCAAAGAAAAGAAGCAATTACAAGTGATCCGCCATGGTTGTTGTTGTTGTTGTTGTTGTTCGTAGTGGGTTAGCGTGTGCGGGTTAAGGGAGATGTGGGGCTATGGCATAAAGACGGATACGAGGCACTGCTGTCATGAAAATGTGCTACTCTGGCACCCGATTTCAAAAAGTAGCGTATTCGCCGGCGCCCGTGTGGAGGAAACGCCCACACGCTAAAGAACGTTGACGGTTTCCCCTCAACCCGTCTTCGTGTGGACTAAGACTCTAAAGTCAGAACACAGCGTCATCCGCATACGACACGAGCCGTCACAGGTTCACATCTGTATCGGGAAGATTCCAGAATTCAAATTACCGCAAAAACCAAGATGTCTGACCCCTATTATAATCTTGGCGCCGAATGAACGGCACAAACGCCGACACACACGGAAGCGGCTCCTCGGAGTCGTCGTCGGGAAAGCGCAGACGAGAAGGAGAGAGGAGCTCAGGGAGCAAAACAGATATTCACAAAGCCCACAAACACGCGCGGCACAAATCCACCGATTCAAACATGCCCTCCTCCGAGAGCTCCTTTTTGTTCTCGCATCTCCAATCAGACAAAACACACAAAGTTATTGTGTGGCTGCAGCCGCTCGGGTGGGTCTCTCTGCGGCGGCGGCGGCGGCGGCGGCGGCGGCGGCGGAGCGGGGGACGAGGCCGCGGAGAGCGGCCAAACCCGGTGGTTTCCGGTTGCTCCGGCCACCCAAACATGCTATTAGGCTTTCACTCAAAGCGCTAATTGGGTATTCATGCGGCGTTTTGTTTGTTTATCGCCACATTACCACCGCAAGTCGTGGTTCAACACATCTCATTTTCATCCTCCACATGAAAGTGAGAGACGGTGGAATGTCTACACTGTATTTCAGCCACAGAGCATAATCTCAGTTAACACAAGCCCGTCTCAGTTCTCTTCTGCTTTGAATTACCACCCGCAGTGGTTTTGTTGTCACCCCCTCCACCACCACCACCTCCACCACCACCACCACATCCCTCCCCATGTTTTGTTAAATAATTTATTCTGCCTTTAAAATTCTCATATATATACCTTCCTGCATGCAGAGGAGCGAGAACGACCATGTGCTCACAAGTCTTTAGGAATTTAAGGGGCGGCGGCGGCGGCGGCGGCGGCGGAGAAGCCGAATGTCTGGAAGCAGGAAACCAACAGGACGGATACGGGTTCTGATCCAAAACTGGACTTACATATGGAGTGGTCAGAATTGGACAGACTGGCCATGCCGCGCAGCTGCATCCATGGTCATATCTCAAAAGCCACGCCCACTTTTCCTCCCCCCCTCTCTGCCACGGCCATGTTCCCTCGCCTGTTTCCAGGGTTCTGGGTTCGGGGTATGTCTGTAAGCCTCTGTCCGGCTGGGAGCTGAATCTGGCCTCTTTCAGACGCACAGCTTGCGCTCGCCTCTGTCCTCCTCCTCCTCCTCCTCCTCCTCCTCCTCCTCCTCCTCCTGCCACCTCCTACTTCTCCGCAGCTTCCATGTTGTGGCAGCCACAAGGGGATTTTGGGAGCGGGCCAATCCCAGCGACCACCGCCGCCATTTTCTCAGCCGCGGAACACAATGTCCATCGTACATGATGTTCTTTGCGCTGCGCAGCCAACAATCACTTCCACTGGGCTTTTTACACCTCCTCCGATTCGGGGATTTGACCACATATCCTTCCACTGATGCAGACACCATGAGGGATCAGATGGAAATAAAAAATGTACATGTGTATTCTCCAGGATTGCTTTGCCCACTTTCTTTAAAGGAGCAGTATGTAGCTTTCAATGATATTTTCTGATTAAATAGCATGTTGCAGGCTAGGAGCATAGAGGAGCTGTCCCCTGACCAGAGGGTCAGGGGTTCGATTCCCACCCTCCCCCAACTCTGCATGCTGAGGTCTCCTTGGGCAAGATACTGAAGCTGAAATTCTCCCACAGATTAAAAAGAAAAAAAGTACTGCAAATAGATGGATAGTATTGGATGAATGTGGATTGTACTGTAAAGTGCATTAAGGGATCATCAATATAAATACACACCATTCACCCCAGTGATTCAAGAGTAAAAGTACTTATATAAATACTATACATAATACAAGAAAAGTAAATGTAAAACTAAATAAACTGTCCAAAGACCAAAGTATTTATATATAAAACCAAAAAAAGGTAAATGTAATTGATTGGCTCTAGTATATAAATAACAAGCCAATAATGAGTCCGACGGATGTGATGCTGCCCCTCATCACAACGCCCCCAAATCAAGACTCTAGTCGTGAATGAAGTTTTAAGACACGTCGCTAAAAAGCGGCGAGCAGGCGTCTTCCTCGCTATCATAACATTTTCAGTTCCCTGCTGTGCCTCCTCACCGCTCCCCGCCCCCTCCCGTGACTCGAGGTGCCAAAACCTGCTCCAGCACACATCGCTCTCTCGCTCTCTCTCTCTCTCTCTCTCTCTCTCTCTCTCTCCCTCCGTAAACGTGCTGTCACATATGAAGAAAGCCTGAGGAACGTGAAGTCACCCATGTCTGAATGTCAGAGAGCCATCACATTTTACAGAAGGGTGGCGCCGGGTGATGTGAACGTGGGCCCTGATACATGTCGGGGGGAGGAAGAGGAGGAGGAGGAGGAAGAGGAGGAAGAGGAGGAAGAGGAGGAAGAGGAGGCCTGTACGCCGCGTGACACCGACGAGAACTTTGTGCCACCGCGTCTTTCCAGGGATCGGAACTTCTGAGCGCAAAATGAACAGCTTTGGGAAAGTGAAAAGCAAAACGATCCCTTGAACTCATTCTCACTCACTCAGTCACCTCGCCTCGCAACTCCACATTACCTGTTTGATTATCTTGATTCCTCTCTAATTGAATTCGCTGTAAAGCCGCCACATGTGTGCGAGCTGAACTGAACAGCGGGACCACGCAGATGTGCAACGTGGCGTTGGGGGGGGGGGGGGGCGGGGGGGGGGGGGGGGGGGGCGGGGGGGGAGGGTGTGTACGTGATCTCACATATGTCACGAAAGACGCTAACAGGAGGAGAATAGGATCCTTGTCGCTGATAAGTGTGAAAGTAACGTGTTTCACTACATCAAGGGAAGAAGTCGGGGAGCCTTTTAATGGTGACACACTCATCTCTTCCCCACACTGCTGTTTCCTCCCAATTAAGACAGAGTTTATGGAGCAGGGGAAGGAGGCCCCTGCCTCTGCTCGCGCCATCTACTCCACACATCAGTCGACTTAGTTCCTCAAGAACCCAGATTGTTACCGGGGGCAAACGGATTTGTCGTTATCATCCGACGAAATTATTTTTTTTTTTTATAAATCCATGAAAATGTCTGTATGGAATGGATTTGTAATGTTTTTAGAGGTGAGAAAACGGACTCAAAAAACCCCACACTGCACCTTTAGATGATCGAATGATGTAACATTCTGCACAAAAATAAAGGTTTGGCAATCAGAGTTTTGTTTTGTAGATGAAACCAGTCCATTTGAATGAATACAAACAGTTCCCTTATGCAAAAACAAGTTGGACTTTTAGCTTGAAGGTCAAGAGCAGTTTCTTGGCCTTCAAAATAAAAGGCGGAGGGGGGGGGGGGGGGCAGTGAATGGAAGCTAGCGGACAGAGCGGGGCTTGATTGGGCTCCATCCTCGCATGTAAACACCAAGCATCAGAACCACACACACACACACACACACACACAGGAAACGGAAGCATTTCAAAATAAAAGCATATTTCTGCCATTTCTTTTCTAGTTTCGTGTATAAAACAGTGCGGCTTGTGCTCGACACCGGGGGCCACACTGGACAGCGGCGCGGTCCGGACGTGGCCCGCGGGCCGCGAAATGCCCAGGTCCGTCTCACACTAACTGCTCCCGGCTGCTGACATTGTTTATACATGCAGATTGAGGAAGCAGGAGCTGCTCTGCGCTGGCACCCCGGGCAGATCGGTATAATTAAGCGAATTGACTAAAAGGGATGCGATGAATATCCCAACACAGTGTCGGCTCAGGAACATCCACAAATTAAAGCCAGGGGCCAAAGAGGGTGAACACGCTGAGGAGGGAGAGCGGCGGAATGCGGTCTCCGTGAACGTGGCGGAATAACTTGGAGTGGATTGATTTCTGTCAATAAAAACAAGGAGCCGCCATGTTCTCCCTCTCAGGTGCGAGGCCTCATGATGCTTCTGATCGGAAAATGTAATTCGCAGGGTAATTTGCGCCTCGTTCAAAAGTATTCCGATGCAATTCATTAGCGGAAGCGTGTAAGCGGCGAGGCTGTAATCTCCCCCCCCGATCATCAGCGCGTCGACATACATAAACACAACAATTATAATTTAGCAAACAAACAAGCACTTGCAGCCACAAACACAAACACACGAGGAGCATGTGGTGGAAGTGGAAGCTAATTAAACGACAGACTCCAGCTCACGGGGGAGGAACATTCAGGGAATCCTATCAGCGACGCCACTTCAGCACAAGCACCGAGTATAAAACGCTCCTCAGTGTTTCATCAACTTGTTTGTTTCTTTTAAAGGTGCAGTGCGTAAGATTTCAGTCCATTTTCATCACTTCTATTGCAAAACAATTGTAGGTAGACATTTTTTTTTTTTTTTTTACAAATGTATAATCACCTCGATGTATGATTTGCTTTTTGCATGACCCCAAAATGAGCCCTTTAATGTATATGTACACCAGGAGCGGGTCCACCCCTTGGGGGGCCGCCATGTTTTTACAATAGCCCAGAGTGGACATACTAAACGTCTTTTGAGCTTTGTTGACAACTGAGGGCCACCATAGGTTCTCCTGCAGGCTGGAACGGGATGGGTGAGGTGATGGATACAATAAGCAACTTCACCAGTAGATGTCAGCAAATCTTACACACTGTACCTTTAAAAACAGATGTTTAAAATCTGTCTACTTTAATGAATACATTGAAACATTAAGGCTTTCCCACTGTGGGACACACCTTTATCAATGTAATGCAAATAGTACTATTGTGTATTTGATCAAGCGAGGCTGAACAACTGTATTTCCCTTGAATCACATTTGCATATTATATTTTATAAATTGCCTTCCCAGGAATCGCTGAAGGAAATTGTTTATTTCGTAGGAATGTATTGAAACTGTCAAAGTATAAACCCGAACGTGTTGTATATTATGCTAAGAAGTCGTTTAGTCCCTCATCATCATCAGCATCATGGTTAATCATCTGTGGTTAAAGGTCCAGTGTGGACAATTTGGAATTGGAAGAGAGAAAGCTTTTATTGATGTGTTCGTTAAGCTGAATATATAAACTGATGATTTCATTACACTTCAAATGAGCTCTTTGCTTCAACATCAGGAGCAGGTTGTCTCCATCTACCATTGCACCACCATGTTTGTACGGTAGCCCGGAATGGACAAACTAAACACCTTTTGAGTTTTGGTGATAATTGAGGGCTGCCAATGAGAGTTATTCAAATGTGACTTCAATCTTACAAAGTTATATGGTAACATGTATATATGGTTTACTTGCAGGGGTAAAGAGGACATTCTAGATTAAGGAAATAGAGCCACAATTTCTTATTAGTGCTAAAAACACACAAGTAAATCTGACCAAATGTCACCACTAGACTAAATGTCATGATGATAGAGGATCTTATCTTATCTTATCGTATCTTATCCTACTTCAGTTGGGAGCAAAGTGCGCCAAGAACATTGTCATTAGCTGAGTCATTAAACGTGACAAACATGGAGGGGAAACTAGCCACACTGACATTTAGCATTTACTGCTCTAATCCGGTGAATCAACAACACGGCATGTGGCCGAGTGAGGACGGTGAATGTGTGGACGCTGTTGGGCAGATAACGACTTTCCCGCGCGCTCTAACCCCGAGTGACCTCCGCCTCGCGGGCCGTTGTGTAGTCAGCCTGACGATGAGGTGGATCTGCGCGTGGAGACACAAAGCACAACAACCCCATCGCATCCTAAAACATTTGCATCGCCCGTGTGCACTGTGATGTAAATGCTCGGTGGCACTGAATTGAAATGCAACAGCAGGTAAATTGTCCAATTGCCCGTCGCTGGGCGACTTAAAAAAACAACACATCTGCATTAGAAACAAGCTCCGCGATCATTTCCAGGAAACTTGTCAATTGTTGAATCCATGCGGCGGCGGCGGCGGCGGCGGCGGCGGCAGCGGCGGCTCCCTATATTGAGCCAGGCCCTATAGTTCAGCGGAAAGGTGTAGAAGCTATATTACGCATCCCCATCCTCGACTTGTGAGCCCCCATACTGTAAGTGTCCCATTAACAGTTCCTCCAGGAGATGGGTGAGACTGACTCTCAAAAGCTTTCCCTTTTGTGTTTCCTATGTATGGCACTATTGATAGCTTAGAGAGAGAGAGAGAGAGAGAGAGAGAGAGAGAGAGAGAGAGAGAGAGAGAGAGAGAGAGAGCACCACGGCAATCAAAACAATCAGCCGCTCACATGAAATTAGGAAGTGGCAGAAATGGTGTGATAAAGGAAGCGAATGCAACATCCTCCTTCACAATCAAATCACAACAACAACAACAACAACAACAACAACAAAAACAAAATAAATCAGCGGAGCAGGATATGACAAAAAAAATAAAATAAAATAATAATAATAATAATAATAATAATGGTTGGCAGTTTTGACCACGCACATTTGGGCTCTGACCAGACAGGGCTGCTGTTTATGACATTAAAAAGTGCGGATGCAGGGAGCAGGTCCATTGTGTGTCTGATTGGTGAACACAGCCCCGTGCATGTCAAGCAGAGGTGGGGCACTGTCC
>JAFBJT010088206.1:56812-73846 GCA_016785325.1 Chascanopsetta lugubris
AACAAGGAAGTAGGAGGAGTGACACACCCACTTCCAGCCTCATTCGCACGCTGCAGAAACCCGTGGGTGACGTCACGGACGCTACGTCCAAACCAAAATGTCAGTTCACCACGAATAGGGTCTCCAAACTACGCTATGGTTTTAACCAATCAAACTGTGTTTAATTAGACCCTCAAGCGCAGGTGGTCGCCAATCGAATCAGGTCATTGCATTGACAGCGAGACAGTCCTACAGCGTTGAGGGCGTCCACGGTGGAAGCACCAGGAAAAGGTCTGATCATGAAACGAAGTCCTTACAAAGATAGAAATACAATCGTAACAAACACTTCCTGCTTCTCGAGTAAGAAAGTTTTGTCCATTGAATGATTAAGGATGTGAAAGTACCAATGACGAGGCAGACATCTGAAATTCATGCAGGAAAAAAAACACAAAAAGACGCCCCCCCCCCCCCCCCCCTCCACCCACTACAAGTAAGCGCCACACACCGACTCCACTCCCCGTGTGTTCCGGCCTGCGGTGGGGTGGAAGGTGGAGTGGGGTGGAGAGTGGGTGGGTGGTGGTAACTCACATTATTTTGAAAGAGAGCAGCCACATGGATTGACTGGAGTCTCCAGCACCTACATGGAGACTTCGATAGTCTAGTACAGTAAAGGTAGATGTTATGAAACAAGGCACCAGGATAGTGGAGGGAGAGAGAGAGCGAGAGAGAGAGGGAGAGAGAGAGAGAGAGAGACGGGGAGCTGCGTGTTTTCAACACCCGTCCCAGGCTGTTATGGTCCGGGGGGGACGGGGGGGACGGTGCAGCAGCATGTGAACGAACGTGCGTCCTTCACCCTGAATCAAACAACTTTCAGGTCCTCGCTTACAACCTTGCCTCACCCCTGCGTCCCCTTCCTCCCCCTTCCCCCTTTCCTCCTCCTCCCCTTCCACTACCCAGCCCCGTCCCGTTACCTAGCAGCCACCGGGGCAGCACCTTCGTTTTCAAGGCGGCGAAAATGAAACGGACCCGGGGTGTGTAAAACCTGCACCTCCCTCCCTCCCTCCCCTCCCTCCCTTCCCCTTCTCCCCGGTGAGGATGAGAGACGAAGCACCTCTGTTATTTGCTCCAAAGCGAACCCGGCATCGCAGTAGCTCGGCCGCTGTAGATACTCCAAATCCAGCGGTGTGCCGCGGGTGTAGTCCCCCCTGCTCCTCCGCGTTACTCTCGGCCGGTCGGGGTCTCGGCTTTCCTGCTCGGCGGGCGGCGCATTAGCAGCCGAGGCCATGTTGCGGGGACTGCGCGGTGGTGATGGTCACCGTTTCCCACGTTAGACGAGCTCCCCGAAGGCGTGCGGCGGTGTCCCGGGGCGGCGGCGGCGGCAGCGGTTCACTCTCGGAGATCCCGGCGGGCAGTGGGGCTTCATAGTCCGGTCGGAGACGGCGAGTCAAAGTCTGCGCCTTCCATCCCAACATTTCGTGATCCGGAGGTCTCCGCCGCTTCCACCGACTTCTCTCCCAAGTCCTCGGGGGGTGGTTTTGTTTTGTTTGTTTTGTTTTCTGTTTGTTTTTGTTGTTTTTTGGGGGGTTTTTTGAAAGAAACAACGGGAGTTGTGGAAGTTCTCTCTCTCTCTCTCGCTCTCTCTCTATCTCTCTCTCTCACAAGGCGACGAGCGCGAGGCGAATCCCGCACACGAGTCGGAGGGCGAGGGAGCTCGACGGCCGTGGCATTCTGCTGCTCGGTTCTCTGTGGTCTTCTTCCCCTGGGCCGCGCGTCACGGCCAAACTCTGAGATTCAATAGAAGAGGAGAAAAGACCTCTCTCCATTTGGAGGCAGAGCAGGGGGAGGAGGGAGGGAGGGAGGAGGAGGAGGAGAAGAAGAGGAAGGGGGGAAAAAAAGAGAAGAAAAAAAGGCGCAGGTCCCGCCTCTGGGGCTGTCAGACTGCAGGACTTTCTCGCATGTGATTGGTTCCAGAAGGGCAAAAATTACTCAGCAAACACGACTATTATTAGCTGCTTAGCAACAGCTCACTAAAGTAGAGGGACCACCCAGGCGCACAGACCTCATGTGTGCATCTCCTCTCCACTTTTTTTTCCAAAGGGGGAGGGGCCGCGAGGGGAGGAGGTGCAGGAGTAGGAGGAGGAGGACGAGGGGGGCGGGGTTTGGGGGCGCGCGCACGTAGGCTCGCACACAGTGAGTGAGTGAGAGAGAGAGAGAGAGAGAGGTTGGGGATTGCCCTCGCTCTCGCTCTCTCTCTCTCTCTCTCTCTCTCTCTCTCTCTCGGGTTTTCCACATGTGCCCTGCTGTCGCCTGGACCTGCAGAGTAGAGGGAAGGTGCAGTCAGAGGGGCTGTGGATAGGGTTTTAAAGGTCCAGTGTGTAAAGTTTAGCTGGCATTATCACCAGAGAGTGTTGATAAAACGACAATGCTGACTGTTACAGTAGCCTAGAATGGACAAATCTGTTGAGTATTAACGGTAAAAGGGGGCTAACAGACGCTCCCACGTGATTGGAAATGATGGTTATAAGGGGGTGCCAGTCTTCAGTGGTCAGAGCAGTTGCCTTTGGAAGCAAAGGTCACTAGTTTGAATCCCGCCCTTCTGCAGTGTCATTGGCACAACATTGTATAAGTGGTTGAAAATGGCATTACATGATGGGTATACAGAAGCAACTTGCAACTTCCCCACTGGGTGTCACTAAATCCCACACAATGGACCTTTAAGTTCGAATGACAAGAGTCATTGCATTGTTGGAAATGAGCTATGTTACATTTGAAACCATTCAACCAATATGTTTTTAGCAGTTTATTCAATGTAAACAAATTAATCTGTTGTTTACATCAACTCACGACCAGACATTAATATTTACATCACCGCTGTCAATGGATTCATCCATCCATCCGTCCATCCATCCATCCGTCCATCCATCCATCCGTCCATCCATCCATCCATCCATCCATCCATCCCTCTCAAGGTCCCCGGCTCACAATTACACAGCTGTTCCATCTGTCTCGGCCATGTGGGTGGTCCGCCGGTGCTGTCAGCTCCGAGCAGGAACTTTTCACTGTCACGTGATAAGGACGGAGATTGTAAACAGCACCAAGCCAGACAGAGCAGAGTGTCTGCAGCCAGTCAGTCAGTCAGTCAGTCAGCCAGTTATACAAACCCACTTAAAGAGAAGAGAATGCAAAATTACTTTTTTTTTAAAATGCACACAATTACAAATATGTGCTTTACAGATTCTATAGTTGATTAAGTAGTTTATAAATACAGATACACTGTCTTTAAATACTCACACTTATTGTTTGACCTCTTGACCACATCAAAAATGAACCAGGTATATCTCTCAAGAGTCATCTAGTGGTGAAGTTACATATTGCATCTTAATGCCTATAACCTTAATTTAAGGTCAGAAGGACAAAAACACAAATTTGCCCATTAACGTGACAATACACTCATATAAACATGAGCACAACTTTTATGAAATTTTGTTTTTGTCAAATGTTGAAAATAATTCATATTAAATAAATCTCAAACACAAGACATTTACCATTTTCCCCTCTGTGCTTAATCCCATTTATACATCTTTTGTCGCAGAGATACTCAGGCAACGTCTATAGTGAATTCCACGGTTTTACCTAATCTAGTAATCTAGCATTTCTATTCACTTTCCATCATCTGTATAGGGAATTTGGGTTTCGAGGGAGACCACCGTACCAGCTTCAACAATAATATCACATCCCTGGCATCAGATATCCCCTGTGTGGTGTCTGAGCAGAGGGGGGGCGGGGGGGGGGGGGGGGGGGGCGGAAGGGGCCGGGGGGGGGGGGGGGGGGGGGGGGGCTAGAAAGCGTCTAAGGCGAAACAAAGTTAGCCTGCGATGCCCCCTAATGCCCCTGAAAAGAAGCAGGCCCCGTGTGAGTGGAATGTGTCCTTAAAGCCGGCAGGAGTCATAACTGCTGCGCGATATCTGCGCGAGACGTTTCCAGGCTGTTGTGTTGACGGTACAGCGCCGTAGGACGCCACAAAAACCAGCCATAGGTCAGTGTGGAGAGCGGCCCTCCCCTTGGAGATACTGTAGTGTGGAGGCCGTAAAGATATGCCAGTAAAAAGGCTCTGGGAGATTATATTGCAAGCATCTGTGTGAACTAATGAAAGGCATGTGAACATAACACCCAGAGCACCCTTGACCAAGTATGAGCATATTTCCCCCCTTTTTGTTTTCATTCGCCATCATGTGCTAATGTGGATCAGATGGGCTAATTACTGACTCTGGGAATTAAAGTGAGCGGGAAGATGTGTTTTCCAAAACGGGCTTCTTTAGCTCGGTGACGCGTGAGGCAGTGATTTGGAAGGTTTAAAGATGTTTCATCGAGCAGCAAAGGCGCTGTTTTTAGTCAGGTTTATTGCTCTTAAAATAAAATAAAAGCAGCAAGATATAAAAGTTAAGTTCCTCCCAATGTGCGTTTGTTGTGAAGAATTGATCTCTGCCGTTTGAATTCAATAGGAAATGATAATGAAGTTGCAGATGAGGAGAAGACAGCAACAACCCCACTAACTGTAACTATGCAATACTGTAGGTAATGCAAATCTGAAATGGTAAAAAAAAAAAAGTGGAACCATATTGATATACATATTGATGTTTATGTGTGTGTGGAGGGGGGGGGGGTCACCATAATCTTACACACTGCACCTTTAAATTTGGTCCAGATTCAGATCAGGAGGGGATCAGATCGTCCTTGTTTTTCACAGTTGTCACGCCCATCATGATCAGAGTGCAAATCCAGGCTCAGTGAGGAGCATTAGAAACAGGAAGTGAGAGCAGCAGAGAGGGAGAGTGAAAGGATGTAAACAGAGCGCACCTCTCTATTGAAAACAAATGGGCGCTAATTAAAGGAGAATGTCTGCTCTGTGTTTACTCGGAACAGAGACAAGCAACATGACTGTCTCCATCTGAGGAAACATCACGGTGATGTTCAGTCTGGATGACATTTTATTACCTCCACCACACAGGATTACACAACACTACCCTGCTCATTAAGCGTGGGGGCGGGGTTTAACCCAGCGTATTATCAAATGAGACCGAATACTTTTTCATCAGCGTCTGTTCTAGACCAGATATTCAGAAAAATGCTTCCGCGTATTGTCCATCACCCCTGCTCCTGTTGTCACACTCTCCCTGAAACGCTCTGTAGAGCCCCCGCCCCTCCCTCACCAAAAAGCTCTGACTCCCCTGATTGGTCAAGCGGCTCAGTCTGCCATGATTGGTCAACTGTGTGGGAAACGACCCACCCATTGTCTAATCAGACGTTGAAGGCCACGGTGACCTCAGCTCTGAGGGAAAGTAAAATGAAGGTCGTTTCATTCGCCTCTGATGAAGTCCTTTCAGAGGTAAAGAGCGCCCCCTGTATGTCTCCTACATACATGAACACCCATACAATTCACAATAGAAAATGACATCATCGAAAAACAAAAACAAACAAAACACTTTAAAGTGCCAGACAGAGAGAGATATGCAAAGGTGGGCCGTGGACCTGTTTTTAGTGAGTCGCGGGGCTTTGACTGGGAAAAGGAGCTACCAAAAAAATTCTGTGCTTTTATTTTGAAAAGGATTTTTTTAATGCCTTCGATTCACACTCCTTAACAGTAGGTGGCGATGATGCCCCTGTATTGCTACCTGCCATTTCACAAAGGCCATGTAGTATGTGCGTTTTTTTTATGCCTCTCCATCATCGCCACCTGCCGGTCATTTTTGTTTATTATCAAACTTCGCCTCGTTGGCAAACCGTGATACTCTGCACCACCTCAGGTTCGAGCTGCACCATCTTTTCAATTACACACATTTAGGAAGTTAAACTGTTTCTTGAGTCGGGTCACGGTCCGTCACCAAGGGATAACGGCGGGGCCCCTGAGCCAGACTGACCGGGAACCACTGCTTTAGAGTCAGGTACCGCTCCCACTGATTGTGCCGAGTCATCAAACTCTACCCATCCATCTCTCCGTCCATCGTGACCCAGCTGCAGGCTCACGATCCACGCTGGCCGCCTCACGAAGCTGTGGTGGGGGCTGAGTGCACAAAGGGGAGCCTGCTGGGATGTTTATACTCCAGCTCAAGGTTGTCTTCAATCATACACCGAGCTGTTTGACAGCGCACGGCTCTGGCCCCGGCCTCTGTTTACCGCTCCCAATTTCCGAGCGGCTTTGTGTGTACGCACAATCAGAGCGGCTCGGAGAGTTTCTACTTCACCGAAGGCCGAGTGAAGACATTCAGAGAATGGTTCCGTGTGAATGACATAAAACAGGGCCTTTTACTCATCACGTGAACTGTGAGTGTATTTTAGGTTCTTGGTCATTGAAATGGTGGAAATCGCTGATGAGTGCATGCAAATCATGAAGGCTTTCAGATGTTCTAGTGTGGGCTTTGGCGACCTCTACAGGTGAATCTGCACATTGCATCCCAGGGAGAATCAGTGGGCTCATGTCGCGTGTGTCTAAAACCGACAATGGCCCAAGTGGAAAATCATCAAAGGGCCCTCGTCTGGAGCCAGAATATGGTTTATTTGTTCTTACTATAAAAACATGGTGGGCTCTGCTCTGATGTGAAAATGAAGGGATCGTTGTATTTCCATGCTTTGATGATGACATAACAACAACAACAAACACATTTCTTTATAATTCTGAAGGTCAACTGCCATTTCTGCTCATTGTTCGATCAGGGGTTGTCAAACCCGCAGGCGAAATCTGGCCCGTGACAGAAAAGACATTGATTGCAATTTTTCAATTAAAGTCACAGTAGTAGCAAACAAAGTCTTCATGCTGGAGGTTATTGATAAGCTTTTGTAAAAAGATAGTTTACTAAATGGGTTTAGTAAATAGTTTCAATTTGAGTTGTCGTTTACAGGATATTATGCATTGATTTTGACTTGAGATCAAACTGGGGCGAATGTGGCCCCTGAACTAACATTAGTTTGACACCCCTGATCCTATACAGGAACCTTAGCACAGGTTCAGCGTGTAAGATTTGGTGACCTCTAGAGGTGAAGTTGCATGTTGTATCCTTCACCTCACCCTCACCCATCCGAGGATGCAGGAGAACCTATATGGTAGATATCAGTTGTCATTAGAACTCAAAAAGGTGTTTAGTACGTCCTCTTTCACTACTGTAAAAAAACATGGCGGCCTCCATAGAGAGGACCCCCTCCTCATGTAAATATACATTAATGGGTCCATTTAAGGCTAATATATAAAAACAAACATCTGGGTGGTTATAAACGAATGAAAATATCAGTATGTAATTGTTTTGTAATATTTTTTCGAAGTGACAAAAACCACCAAAATCGTACACACTGCACCTTTAATGGATGTCATCCAGTTCCTCGACATATTTGATGCAAAGAAACAAAGGGACTGTGCAGAAAATCAACGGCACTGTCCACGTGGCCACTGCCGTTGATTAAACACCAACCAAACACTTCTAACCCCAATTTGTCTCATTTTGGATGTGTAGTCGTCCTCGTCTCTGATTGGCCCACCCCTTCCTCCAGACCAGGGATAAACAGAGTCGGCGGGGAATGGAGCCGATATTCAGACCGGGTCTGGTCGGCAGAAACTGGCCTGAGACGCTGTAATTTGGAGGCTGGTTGAGTCTCCAGTGTTAACAGGAAACGTGTGCTGCGCAGAATGTATATACACTCGGCCTCCACAAATAAGCACCACGCTACAATATCAGTGCTGTGGCTGCACAGGAAGATGGAGGTCGGTGGAGACGGGAGGCCTCTGTCAAACACATGGGGCCCGGGCCCCTCAGCAAGACTCATTTTTATCACCAGTCAAACAGAGACAAAGG
This sequence comes from Chascanopsetta lugubris, assembly GCA_016785325.1. Taxonomy (NCBI): domain Eukaryota; kingdom Metazoa; phylum Chordata; class Actinopteri; order Pleuronectiformes; family Bothidae; genus Chascanopsetta; species Chascanopsetta lugubris. The sequence goes on from JAFBJT010088206.1 coordinate 64,633, forward strand.
ACATTTTTGACGCACAAACAAATGCACTGGGTATAAATTCCAACATGTGCAGCTTTGCATTGCACATGTTGGGCTCAGGCTTGGCTTTGCTTCCATCTGAGCCGAGGCGGGGGTGTCTGCGTGTGTGTGTGTGTGTGTGCGTGTGTGTTTGTGTGTGTGTGCGTGTGTGTGTGGGAGGCCCACTGGAAAAAGTGACACATTTAAAGGTAAGAGCCTCGTAAGCTCTCCAGACCTCCAGGTTCAGCGGAGTCCTCACAGCAGCAGAGCTGTTGTTACAGTCCTTGGTGGGATTCAAACCCATAAACAAGCAGCATCGACCGTCATTAAGAGGAATTAGTCCCAAACAGTGCAGCGCACAGACTGTTTAACGCCTTAATGGATCTTTAACATCTTCTGCATAATCCTATTACAGATGATTCTAATTAAACCTGAGCTAGTCAGCACTTTCTTTCAAAGTGAATTTCGTACTTTTTTCTTTTCCTTTTTTTTTTTTTTTTAAGATAAGGGCTGAATTTGTGAGGTTGAATATTAAGAAACGCCATCGCTTCTTTAAGGATGTTTGTCATAGCGCAGGATCCTCCCAGTAACTCACTAGAAGTGTGTATGATGTGTATTTTTTTTTTTCTATTTGTATTATTTTGCTGTGTACAGGACATTTAATGGTGGCAGTTGGTTGGACATGTCGGTGTTGGTGGTTCGTCTCATCAACTTGCTGGATTTCCAGCATTTCTGCAACAACTATAACATTCACAAGTTATCGGGCAGGAGGGGGGGGGGCAACTTTGACATGCACATTTACAATCACCAACCAACAAATCTATGTGTACTATACCTTTAATTAAGCTGGAGTTTGATCATTTGGGGATGCACGAGGGACATTTGGAAATTCAAACCACAGATCACCAAGTAAAATATATCTTATTGTTATGAGAACACATTTAAAAATGTATATTTCAAAAGTAAAAAGTAATCACAAAATACACTGATTACATATTTCGTTGGTATTTTTTGGAGGATTTCCTTGTAGTTAGGGCTTTAATGACGTAATGTTTGGATGACGAAGGCCTTCACCTGCTGTTTCTTTCATTCTCTCAATATCTCCAGGCACGTCAAGGCCACCGCTCCGGGACCGAGCCCAGAAACAGACCTGCAATTTGAACGCAGGTGAACAAGCAGCCATTTTGACATCTGGTCTCTGGTCTGTTCCTATCAAACACCCATGGTAACAGATCATGGATGTGATAACACAGCTCATGGACATGAACAAACAGACCACATGTAAACAATACAACATGGACCTATAGTTCCGGAACACACTCTGCATTATCGGGAGTGTGACAAGGGAAAACACCCGGGACCGCATGAGTCATCATGTGACGTAAACACTCTCATTGGAGCGACGAGGACGTCCCCCGAGACGTTCGCTTGCGTCGGCTGTGCGGGAATGTTTTGGCGCTCCGACCCGCCGACGCTCTCCCTGCTGGATTCTGGATCTCTGGACTGTTCTGACCGTTCCCATGAGAACAATCAACGAGGACCCATCGGCCTCCGAACCATGGAACTTGGACCTGCCTGCGTGATTTGGTTGGAATATGAAGACGCAACAGGGGAACGTTCATTTTCAGCCCCCCTGTCCGAGCCAGCGCTGCAGATGTTTATGTGGGACGGGAGCGGCGGGGGGATTGATAAGCCGGAAGAGGGAGACGGTTAAAGAGGTGGGAAATAATAGGTGTCATTACTCGACAGCTCCGTGTGTGGTGGTGCGGCGTCTCCAAGCACCTGCAGCCAAAAAACAAAAAAAAAAACAAATACGCAGCCTCTGTATCTGTATCTCATCTGGCTCATCACTGTCCGACTCATCAACACACCTGCCTCTGTGAGTCTGCAGCGCTGCTCCTCCTGGCATCTGCGCTGCTTCGGGCCGGGCCTCACTGTGAGGTCTGACTCCGGTCCAGGAGGAAATCGCCGTCACGGTTGTACGTGTTTTCCTGATCAGCGCCCGCCAACCATCTCCATCGCCCTAATCTATGCATGTTAGCGCAGCGCCCGCTTTCATGCTGCCCTGTGCTCCCGGCTGATTGGTTGACGCAGCAGATAGACTTCTGAACGTCACGTTCTTTTTACTTATTTATTTTTTGTTTTATTTTTCAGGAAGAGTCAAGGGTGCAAGGTGATTTTGTCCATCTGAGTCCAACTACAGATTCCAATTTTCATATCTGACTCATGTGGTCGAACAGATCAGGTTTATGTTTAATACAGGGCCATGTGACATGAGAGAGAATGGAATCCATGCGGCCTTGTTCCTTCATCCACATGTTGTTTACACTGATGTGCAGCTGCAGAATCGCAGCATAGCGAACAACAGCGAGCTGAACATCTTTCCCTCTCCCCTGTGATGTCATGAAATACATACTGTATGGACAACCGTTAATTGTCCTCACCTGTAAATTCCCTGAGCAAGCCTCCTTTAAAAAAAATACAAAATAATAATACATGTGATGGTAACTGTTTTCTATCACTGACGATACATGTCAAACACATCAATATGCACATGCGTGTCATTTTGCAAAACACTTGTAGTTATTAATGTGAACCGTCAAATCTCATCTGTATTGAACGGGGGCTGAACAATGTGAATGTCTGCTTTGTGCACATCATACCTGGTTTATCTGCAATTTGATAATGAGGTTTTCTTTTTTTTCTTCCCATAACATGTTGGCACGGTTCAGGTGAGCAACAACATTCATCCTCCAGAGCCAGATTCGCAACTTTTCAAAATAAAAGTCAAAGCGAAAAACAAACATTGTGCTCTTATGACAACAAATGGACAAACACAAAGTGATTCCCTGAATGTTGCTTTTCACGGCTGTGTGTGTTTGCAACCAACAGGATGATTTACACTGGCGTTTTCTCGACTCACCAGCAGGACTGGACAGTTCCTGAGCCAGGTGAACTCGCACATGTAAACAGGAGACGGAGGTGGTGACGGCCAGAGAAGCCGAGGCTGCGGCAATAGAGCGAATCCGACGTGACATTTCCAAATGTGATGGTTGAATGTAAACACAGCTGCGTGTAATGGAAGAGCTGCATTTTAATCACCGCTTTGACTTTCCACAGACGGCCTGCGACACACAGGATGTGCTGCTGACAGCTCAACTTAAAATCCGGCCGTAGCAGGGTGAAGGTGTTCGCTCCGAGGGCTTGGCGAAGGCACGAGGAATGCATCGGCCCCCAAACGTTCAACAGCGGCGTCCTTGTTGCCATGGTGAAGTCGAGGGAGATGGAATCGCTCCGTCATCGTCCGCGCTGAGATACGAGAGGAGGAGACCAAGGAAGGATGTTTAAGAAGTGAGTCGTTGATTCAAATCCAACCCGGCAGACTCAAGCTCTCTCACTCCATTATGTTCAAGCTCTCTCGCCCCAATATCCTCAAGCTCTCTCGCCCCGCTATGTTGCTCTCTCGCTCTGATATTCTCAAGCTCTCTCGCCCCAATATTCTCAATCTCTCTCGCCCCGATATGTTGCTCTCTCACTCTGATATTCTCAAGCTCTCTCGCCCCAATATTCTCAAGCTCTCTCGCCCCAATATTCTCAAGCTCTCTCGCCCCGATATGTTGCTCTCTCACTCTGATATTCTTAAGTTCTCTCGCCCCAATATTCTCAAGCTCTTTCGCCCCTATATGTTGCTCTCTCACTCTGATATTCTTAAACTCTCTCGCCCCAATATTCTCAATCTCTCTCGCCCCGATATGTTGCTCTCTCGCCCTAATATTCTCAATCTCTCTCACCCCAATATCCTCAAGCTCTCTCGCCTCGCTATGTTGCTCTCTCACTCTGATATTCTCAAGCTCTCTTGCCCCAATATTCTCAATCTCTCTCGCCCCGATATGTTGCTCTCTCACTCTGACATTCTCAAGCTCTCTCGCCCCAATATTCTCAATCTCTCTCGCCCCGATATGTTGCTCTCTCGCCCTAATATTCTCAATCTCTCTCACCCCAATATGCTCAAGCTCTCTCACTCCAATTTGTTTCAAGCTCTCTCGCCCTAACATGTTCAAGCTCTCTCACCCCAATATGCTCAACTACTACTTCCACTGTACTGCATGCTTTGCATATGAAGTTACTTCATATAGAGAAGTGTGGTCACATGCACTGTCTCAATGCAGCGACACACGAACTTCTCCCGCTCTGCATTAATGTCGTAACCTCCTGAATGAGAGGCTCAGTGGTTCAGCGATCACAGGTCCACAGGTTAATGTAAGTCAAAGGAAACCTTTCCCCAAACCTCCACGCATGTCACATTCCACATTGGTTAAAACAAAGTGACACATGTGTAAACAGATATGTATCTGAAAGAGATGGGGCGGGGGTGGGAGGGGGTGGGGGGGGCTCCACATCTGCTCTGTGGAGGAACACTTCCAGTAACTATCGTGACACGGGGATCGAGCAAGTGGCCTCACTCTGTCATTGTTTTGAGTGGTCACATCCACAAGAGGTCAAGCATGACTTAAAGGAAACTCATAGCACCTCTGCACGCTACACACACGCACACATACACACACACATACACACACATACACACACACACATAAGACATAGACCAATGATCAAAAGTGCAGTTGTGTGCCCTCACCTGCTCAGAAATGAGCACATTCAACACACACGCACACACACACACACACACACACACACACACACACACGCACACACACGCACACACGCACACGCTTAAAGAACATATCTGCACGCACACACACATGCCTGACATACCACAGAATCACTCACACAAGTACATGAGTCACTCAAACTGTCCAGCGCTGACAATTGATCAGAGCCGGCCCTCACACACGACGCCGACACACACACCCTGACTCCCCCATGACTCCGCCGACCTTTGACCCGAGGTGAAGGAGGTTGTTGTCTGATGGTGTGGGCTCATTCTCTGCGTGTGAGGTCATTTCCTGCCGGGGTGACTGCTGAGGGGCCACCAGAGGCTGTACCGGTTGACCTCAGATGGGGGCACAGCAGGAGGGGGTGGGGGTGGCGGGGTGGGGGGGGGGGGTGATGTGCGACATAACCTGGTGGAATGTATGATTCCTCCCAGCTTCATTTGCATCGTGGGGGGGGGGGGGGGGGGGGGGGGGGGGGGGGGGGGGGGGGTGATGTGCGACATAACCTGGTGGAATGTATGATTCCTCCCAGCTTCATTTGCATCGTAGATGCTACACAGGAAGTTGGCATTGATGTAAATCTATAGTGAACTGTTTACACTTTGACGGTGCAGCGTAAGGTAAAATATGACAAAACAATTATATACCAACATCTTCATGAATTTATAATTACCTAAATGTAAAAAAAAAAATCCATTTACCTTAAAGGTGCAGTGTGTAAGATTTGCTGACATCCAGAGGTGAAGTTGCATGTTGTATCCATCACCTCACCCTCGTCGGAGCATGTAGGAGAACCTACGGCTCTCAGCCTCCATTAGAGCACCCGTTCCTCAAGTAAATATGGGATCATTTTAGGGCAATGGAGAAGAAAAAAAACAAACATTTACGTGATTATAAATTCACAAAAATGGCAGCATGTTATTGTTTTTCTCACAACACAAGAAAAAGTGACCAAAATCGTAAGGGGCGAGTGTGTACGATTTCCACAGATTTCCACGAGCAGCGATGAAATATAAAATAGCTCTACCTGTCAATCACAACTTTCCACTTCCTGTGTAAACAAGCGGCTCACACGGGCACGGCCGCCGCTCCTCTGAAGCCGTAAACCCCCCCGCCCCCCCGCCCCCCCGAGCGACATGTTCCAACAAACACAGTCTCTCTAATATGACGAGACCAAAACTCCCTTTGTTTGCAGCTCGGGCCGGAATAAGAACCTGCGTATATATACATAGTGGATCCGAGTGAGACGTGAGACCGGGAGGGGGCGGAGGAGGGGGCGGAGGTGGAGGTGGAGGCCGGAGAATGGGGAATCTGCTCTGAGCTGTGTTTGTAAACAAGACAAACACAATCAACATCTCGAGAGCCACATCTGGCTCTGGTGGAGCTGAGCCGGGGCTCTGATTGAAAGGCCCGGCAGGCTGCATTGTTTCCACACTGTTGTTTCGGAGCATGTCACACGGGAGGGAAACAAAATGGACGGTATGAGCGACAACGCCGCCGCCCCCCTGGCAGACGCGCGTAAACACGGGGGAGGATGGTCACCTGTCACCGGGCCATGTTTGGATACTTATGGGTGATAGGTCACAAAGAGCCTGTGGGTGAAGAGGATGGATGGATGGGTGGATGGATGGGTGGGTGAACAGATGGATGGATGGATGGATAGAGGGGCGCTTGGGTGGATGGATGGATGGATGAACATATGGATAGATGGATGGGTAGATAACTGGATGGATGAATAGATAGATGGATGAGTAGATAGATGGATGGATGAATAGATAGACGGGTGAATAGATGGATAGATGATAGATAGATGAATGGATGTATAGATATACAGATGGATCAACTGATGAATGGATGGATAAACAGATAGATAGACAGATGGATGGATGGTTGGATGGATAATTAAATGGATGGATGGATGAATGGATAGATAGATAGATGGACATCAGCTGATATTAAGAGACATGAAGATCCTCTCTGGAATGGAACAAAGAAAAAGAAGCCTAAAAATGAGGATGTATTTTATGGCACTTTTTACTTCGTGACATCAGCAATTGTCTCTGTCGTCTCTATATCACCATCTGCCCAGTGATTGGTTAGTCTGTTATTGTGTTATTTTTATGTGTGTGAATTAACTGTGTTGGTTTTTATGTTTGGATTTGTGTGAAATGAGCCCATGTGGGACTGATAAAGGTTGAATTATAGATGGGGGGGGCGGGGGGGCAGGGGGGGGGGGGGGGGGGGGGGGGGGGGGGTGCCACAACCAGAGGCAGTGCCAACATCATTACAGCTTCATGCATCCGTGGAGAAAGATGCATACTTCTATAGTGACATGCTCCCTATTATTATTACTCCTAACAGAATAAGACAGTAGTAAGTTTCAGAATGGGGGGGGGGGGGGGGGGGGGGTGGCCCCTGTTTTTCCTGTTTGGGGGGGGGGGGGGGGGGGGGGGGTTGGCTCCTGTTATTCCTGTTATTGCGGCACCAGGAGAAATGAAACAGGGACCAAAGCCTCAATTTAAACATGTGACCATAAAAACCTCCAACAACCTCAGATAGTGTTTCTGCTTTGCATTTGGCAGCGTGACAGCGCGAAGTCGCAGCACATATACACACAGTGAAGTTATAGCTCCGCACAACGGTGTGTGTGTGTGTGTGTGTGTGTGTGTGTGTAAAAACCATTGTGCTGCGAGGAGGGAGCCCCAAATCTGCCCCAGGGGAAGCCTCCTTTTCTTCTCTTTATAGGAAAGGCCTTAATTCACGGAGACAAACCGAGCCATCGTTATATTTAACAGAGCATCATAAACATTCCTGCGCGTTGGACGCTGAGCGCCGACGGTGTCTGGTTGGATGGATGTGCGTGTGTGTGTGTGTGTGTGTGTGTGTGTGTGTGTGTGTGTGTGTGTAAACACGGGGACGTGACCTCGCAACTCGAACAGGCACTTCTATGTCAGCACACCTGTAGGAGTTATAGACATGGGTGGGTGCTGCACCTGGGGGTGACGAGCTACACTGTAAAAACAACACACTGGTTGAGGCCTGACTGAGCCAGAGTGTGTGTGTATGTGATCATATCTATATTTTGTTTCGATGAGGTAATGATTTTTTAAAAATTTGTTTATGAAGTTTTCACAAAACAAAATTCAGATGTGTCACCAAGACATGATTACATAGATATGTGCAAGACAATATATGTATACATATATATATATATATATATATATATATACACATATATAAATAGAAATAACCCTGTTACACATATTATAGGGAACAAAACAAAAGTGTTATCTTACAATGCACGTTGACCACATCTGAAATGACTTATTATTATAATTTGTTTTAGCAGGTCAAATGTTTGAGAAGCAGTTCTCATTTATAAACAAGACCTGGCCAAGAGGAGCCAGCGGGAACAAATAGAGTGGTGAAGTCACAGACACGAATAGACACATAAACATAAAATACAAGTAAAGTAAACAGGTCAACGTGTAAGACGCATGGAGTGCGCATGAGGTGTAGGAAAGTGTGTGTGTACACGTCGTGAACCGAGGAGATCAGCAGGAGCAACGGTCAACGACAATCTGTCGGAGTTCAAGCTGCAAGGTGGTGAAAGACCAGAGGACGACAGAAAATGGAGAGCAGGTGAGGGAATGATTTTAAAGTCGACATTTGAATATCAAAACACTCACACACACACACACACACACACACACTCACACACACACACACACACACACACACAGCTGGGATACGGATTGAAAGTTGGGTCAAAGGGAAACTTCCAAACATGGTTGTTCACAGTGACACCTGTGGCAAGTTCAGTGAAGCGCACGTCGCATGTTGTCATTCGCTAATGCAGCCATGCTCACACTCAAGGGGTGTGAGTGAGCAACCCCCCACCCCGCACCAAACACACACACACACACACACACACACACACACACACATGCCCAGTTCTGACAGGTGTTGGAACCAATGGAACCAAAGGTAGGGAACTAGCTGGAGTTCTGACCTTAGCTTGACAGAGTGGTGGTTACCATGGCGACCAGGCTTTAGTCTGAGCCTGTGCTCCATCCACATTCGCGCACTCTTCCGTCGACCAGTTATCGCGCCGTTGCTGCTGTGTCCGATCTGACCGGGCAGTGACAGTATCCCCGAGAAAGTGATGCATGAAGGTTTCAGATAAAGGTTCAGGCCGCAAGATGTAAAGTTGCATGGCAGGAGATAGTGACGTCTTTTTTTTTTTTCTTTTTTTTTTTATCAATAGTGTTTGTGGAACTCCATTGGTTTGTACAGGTGTACCTAATAAACTGGTCACTGTGAGCGGTCGGCTATATATGTTTAAGAGCGAGTTGAGCGCCGAACAACTCATGCAGATAAGTCGCTGACCCGTCACCAACCTGTGCGTCTCCATGGGTTACTGCAGTAAAGATGGGCCCCCCGATGGAGGAGCACATGCCCCTGTCTGTGTGTGTGTGTGTGTGTGTGTGTGTGTGTGTGTGTGTGTGTGTGTGTGTGTGTGTGTGTGTGTGTGCGTGTGTGCG
>JAFBJT010088206.1:82998-85498 GCA_016785325.1 Chascanopsetta lugubris
TGTGTGTGTGTGTGTGTGTGTGTGTGTGTGTGTGTGTGTGTGTGTGTGTGTGTGTGTGTGTGTGTCTAACAACACTGAGTTGAAATGAAGAATGGTATTTGGTCGAGGCCGGAAATGTATTTAGAAGCACATCATGTAGAGAGTGAGAGAGCTCCCTGCTCCCTGCACACACATGTTTCTAATGAAAGCAGAGTGTGTGTGGAGCTGGTCAGACGTGTATGAGGTCATACAGTGTGTGTACATACATGTACTCTGAATTATCATCTCACTCCACATACCTCAGGTACACACTTAAAGGCATATGTGCACGTGTGTGTGCGTGCGTGTACATGTTGTGTGCGCTCTATTGAAGGCTCCTGCAGCCTTACATGTGTGCATTGTGTGTGTGTGTGTGTGTGTTATTGTATGAGGCGTGTTGTCGGCCACTGAGCGACAAACACACTTAACAGAATTACCCCTGAGCACGGACATGTACTTGGAACAAGCAGCACCTCAGATGGTTGTGTGTGTGTGTGTGTGTGTGTGTGTGTGTGTGGTGCTGTCACTGGCAGCTAGTCATGGCATTTCCACGCCTGGCTTCCACTGTACCATTCCCCTCCTCCCCTCCAGTCCCCCCTGAATCCTCGTCTTCCTCTTCTTGTAATTGGGGCTTTCCCTCATAATTAGTCCCGCCCCCCTCCTCCTCCTCCTCCCCCCCAGAGAGGCCTGATGATAGTATGGCACCTAAGCCCCAGTAACAAGCACCCTCTCCACCCCTCCAGCCCTGGCGCTGCCCCCCTGAGGTGCAGGGAGTGGGAGGTTAGCTTAGCATCAGGGCTAACGGGCTGTGGAGCCTGTGAGCGGAGCCTGGCGCCGGCCAGCCACATCCCCACTGGTCAGTCTCCTGCTAATCCAATAAATGAGCTGTGCGGGAGGGCAAGTGTCACACACTCTGTGCACACACACACACACACACACACACACACACACACACACACACACTGCAGATGCACACTCTGAGCTCCAAAGTTGTGACAAGCCGCTGCTAATTGAGTTCTGTCTGTCCCCCTCCCTCCGTCTGAGCTACTCAGGCAAATTCCTCAACCAGTGGGTGTGTGTGTGTGTGTGTGTGTGTGTGTGTGTGTTTTCTCCTCTGGACTTTGTCTTAAATGTTACAATAGGACGCACCAATGCAAACATGGCTGATTTATATGTGGTTGACCGGCGTCGGCAAAAGGAGTGACGTTCACCGACCCGATGACCATCTGCTGTCTGTGATTCATTTGACGTGAGGTGACACCCGCTGTCTGCGCGTGTGCGCAATATGCACATGCGCACACAGCCACGAGCTCCACGTTGTTACAGTGTGGAAATTACACTTACTGTGTGTTCAAGTTATGAGGGCGGCGGTGACTCAGTGGTTAGAGCAGTTGCCTTTGGAAGCGAAGGTTCCCACCCGGGCCCTGCTGCAGTGTCTCTGGCCCTGACACTGATACCCTGAAAAAAAGCCCATGTGTTCTGGTAGAAGGAACCCGCGACCCACAACAATGGATAAGCGGCATTCAAGTTATGTTGCAGCTTGACGTGCTCCCAATAGGAGCTGCGATTGGTCGGCTGGGTCGCAGAACTTCTGGCACGGTACCTTGACTCCGCCCCCTCACCTCACCATTTTAAAATCAATTAAATATACAAATTCAAAAAAGTTGGGTAGAGGTGAAAATATGTGTATGTTCCAGAAGCAGAGAAGTGAAGCTCTGCTCCCATTAGTGGCTAATATATCAGCTATTTTTCACGTTAAGGATTTATTTGTTTTCAGGACTACAAAAATGGACTACTTAAACATTAAACTTAGTCAAAAGTGTATTTCAAATATTGGTATCAGCCCAGAAATGTCACGGTGCATGCCTAGTTTACATTTTAAAGGTCCAGTATGTAAACTTCAGGGTGACATGGTTGTCTAGAGAAACGTTTCAGGGTTCAAATAAAACATATTTATCTCCATTAACCAAAGAATCAACAGGAAGCTGCAGACTTTATAGGAAATGTGGACTTCATTTATTTCAACATTTACCAGCACCATGGGGCGGAGCCAATACGTAGAACTCCTAGGCATGTGTTTACCAACACTGAGCACCGCTCGTTTCGTACGTGCGAACATGTCACTGTTTCCTGCTTCATAGGTCATAAAGAACGTGTCAGTTCACGACAGTTGTATCCACATGTCTCTTCAGCATCTATTTCATTCATTTTTCACAATTTTGAGAAGAGCAGCTGTTGATGTTTTCAGCCTCTGATCAACACAAAGCTCTAATGAACCAGCTCAGTAAATCAGGAGCACATGCACACACACACACACACATATACACACACACTCTAGCACACACACACACACACACGCACACACACACACACGCACACGCATGCCCATGTGACAGCACAGTGATGACACAGTACAGCAGAGCTGTGTGTCGTGTGCAGACTCAGCTCAGTGAATCCACTCTCGCCCGAGGAAGTGGGAACC
>JAFBJT010088206.1:92998-118781 GCA_016785325.1 Chascanopsetta lugubris
GCATGCAGACAGATCTGATATAGTTTGAATGTATATTTATACTGTATATGATTTGATGTAGTATTGATTGTATATATGTGTGTGCGTGTTATAAAAGCATGTGTGCATGTGGCTGAATAACCCACTCATATAGGGGTCATATAGGGGTCATTTTATATAATAATAATAATTACCATGCTACAATAGAATTCTACTATTGTTTTGACATTTATGTTTACATTTCAATTTGAAAAATGATGAATTAAATCTGGATTAGTTCAGTGTGGCAGATTGAATATCTCTCTTATAAAACACCAGTGAGATATCTGGTGTCGATCAAGTGCCTTCTGTTTATTATGGCATTGTGATGATCTAGTGGTTAATTGCTGTGTGTATCAGTGGCAGCTTCATCATGCTAACAAGTGAATGCATTATGATCAGTGAGTCACTGCTGCATGTGTTAGCCTGTTAGCATGGTGGAGCAGGGCTGCATCGCTGGCTCCATCATCATCATCCTCCTCCTCCTCCTCTTCCTCCTCCTCCTCCTCATGTCACACATATCAGCTCTGACATTCATTCACCCTACACACACACACATACACGCACACACACACACACACACACACACACACACACACACACACACACACACACACACACACACACACACACACACACACACACTCACACACACACACACACACACACACACAGCCTGTTCTGTCTGCTCACTCGGCCAAATTGAAAGTTTGTGGAGCGTGGACGTCGTTTGAAGTCAGTCTGAAACTCTGTGGCGGTAAATGAGTGATAGCAGTGCAGGAGAAATGTTACATACATGTGCATGTGAGGAAACACACACACACACACACACACACACACACACACACACACACACTGACTATAAGAGAAGTGCATGGAAACCCAGCTCCAGTTAACAGGGCTTATGAGCCTGAAATGAAACAACTTTATTCCCAGGCTCACCCAGCGCTGACATGAGTTCCTGTTGCACCCCCCCTCTCCCCTCCATCTCAAGGATAGTGAGTAATTAGAAGCAGATGGTGCTGAGACGAGTGTAGTCAGACTGTTATTGTAGCCCCTCTGCACAGACACTCTCCTGCCCTCTCTCTTCCTCTCAGGCCTGTCTTCATATTCAGACACTAATTCCTGACCCCAACACAACACCACTGACCTTCATCTCTGAATATGTTACAATGATCGCTACAAGTTCAGCTACCTCTCGTTTGCCAAACAGTCCTGAGGACGAGGAGGAGGAGGAGGAGGAGGAGGGGGAGGTATGTAGACAGGGCAGAGTTATGGACATTAGTTCACAGCTCATCTTCAAGGGTGCGTCAAAGATCCACAAACCACTGACATTGGATCAGATCCTCCACCATCATGATGAAGATCAAAGGTGTTTTAATCTATATTTAGAACAAAAGCTCCATAATTCTACTCCTATGTCAACTTTTAAATCTTAATGAGTCAGGGCTGATAAACCCGAGGGGCATCTGTGGCAGATTCCACCTTAAATATGGGTTTGTCACTATTTAAAGGTGCATTACTTAAGTCTTTGTTTACTTGGTTCTGTATCAGCCGTTGTTCGGGTCATTCTGTGATGTGACCTCAGTGTGAGGTGTGTGTTTGTGTGTGTATGTGTGTGTGTGTGTCCTTCGTCCTCATGGTTTTGATTGTGTATCGTCTAACGAGCTTCAGCACAGTGGAACCTGTGTTTCCTGTGGATGATTATAATCATCTCAGTTGTAATAAGGAGTTACAGGAGTCATGGAATTACACGCAGCATCATTATTATGACACAATGTGGAAGTTTAACTTTTCTTCCTGTGGTGAGTTCAAGTTAAACTGTGGCAGGTTGAAAACAGCAGCTCCTTCCCTCATTGAAATCATTTAACGATGATTTCAGAGTTTGTGGCATGGGCTGTATTTTGCGGTACTCTGATTTATAGACACCTTTTTCGATTGCCATGATATGACCTCATTAGTTTATGGTATGTTTTTAAAATTATTTTATCCTGTCTAATTGTAAAGTTGCTGTGTTTGCTGTGTTATTGTAAGCGTCTGTGTCTGTGATGTGGCTCTTCCACTCTCACCCCATCACTGCCTTTGATCATCACAGGCTCCTCCTCTGGCTCCTCCCCTGGCTCCACCTCAGACTAAATATGAAGTGAGCTCAGTCTGACTCATGTTCTGTTCCAGTGAGGGATGTGAAGTGATGCCCCAGCTCTCAGATAATGACACATTAATGTCAGATCAAAGGGTCGAGCTCCTCATGACATTTGAGCCGAGGTAAACAAACACAGACGGAGCCATGACCAGGCAGGCGAGGCGTGACTCCGCCCCCTCACACATAGTGAGAGGCAGTGAGTGGGAGATGAACCCATCTCATTCAGTTTGACTGTGTTTGTGTGTGTGTGTGTGTGTGTGTGTGTGTGTGTGTGTGTGTGTGTGTGTGTGTGTGTGTGTGTGTGTGTGTGTGTGTGTGTGTGTGTGTGTGCATGTTGTTACTCCACTTCCAGCTCGTCTCCTTTTACAAGGCGAAGCCATTACATAATTATCCACTGTCAATTAGATCACATCCTGTGCAGCTCTGCCGGCTCAGGCCATGTTAATTAATCATTGGTCCCGGAGGAGCTACAGCTCTGCTGCTGCTGATGATGTCATGGCTGTCACGGCTGCGGAATCAAACGCGCGTCCGTCTGATGTGGAGACAGGGAGGGAGTTCCCCTCCTGGATTCTGATGGAAGTGGATTCAGGGCCTGAATTTTTTTTTGTTCAAATGCCAAACTCTTTATAATGAGGTGTTAGCATTATTCCTGAGTGATGATGAAATGATTGTCCTGGTTCCACATTTTAAAATAAGAAGTAAACACTTTGTGATTTGTCAGTCTGAGCTCTTGCAGACCTGGTGCTGCATGTACTTTTGATTAATCTCCTGTGTGTGAGTGAGTGTGTGAGTGAGTGTGTGTGTGTGTGTGTGTTGTCATAATCTTACAGTGCCATGATCAAAGCAGGTAGTCTTGTGGTCACACACACACACACACAAACATTCCTCTGAAGGCTTGTTACATGCCAGAGTCAAATTAGCTGGTGGACTTTTTAAGTGGCACAAAAGGTTCAAATTAGAGGGGGGACTTTGAAGCGGTCCGATGTGCAGGGACGGTTCTGTGGCCCCGCGCGGTTTCGAGCTTCATATCATGGAGAACATGTTGACATCAAAGGTGAAGTGGGGCATGTGTACTGTAAAGTACTGTAACCTGTCACCAGCACAACCCTGATCTACAAACACCAGGGAACTGGGACAGAGTGGGATGTGACAGAGTGTGTGGTTACATTAGGATCTGTGGGTCCAGCTCCTGCCCTTTTTCTGTCTGTCTGCGTGTCTGTCTGTCTGCATGTCTGTCTGCATGTCTGTCTGTCTGTCTGTCTGCATGTCCATCTGTCTGTCTGTCTGCATGTCTGTCTGTCTGTCTGTGTCTGCATGTCTGTCTGCATGTCTATCCGTCTGCATTTCAATCTGTCTGTCTGCATGTCTGTCTGCATGTCTGTCTGTCTGCATGTCTGCATGTCTCACACAGTCAGAGCTCAGATACATGGAGAACATGTGCTTGTATCAGTTCACTATGAAACTAATTGATATTTTTCCATTTTGTATTCTTCTTAAAATTAATATCTCTTATAGAATATTAAAATATGAAGCACATGTTTGAGGTTGTGGATATTATCGATAGTGTAATATTCATATCTTACCTGTACTTTTTCATATCAGATTCAACTTAATATTTCAACGTATGATGACACCCAATATGTCTTCAACTGTGATGCAGCCGTGTTGTGCTCTTCATGTATGACACAGTCTTTCACACATACATGTAAACATAGTGATGAAGTGATGACGCTCAGTGGTCACTGAGCAAAGCTGCCAATCATGAAGAATGGGATCTGACCTTCACCGATGGGTGGGTGTAGTTCAGTGGTAGAACATGTGCTGTGAATGGATGAGGTCACGGGTTCAATGCCCTGCCTCTCCATCCACCCTCAGACTCTTTGGATAAAAGCGTCTTATAAGTAACAGACTTTAAAAAGAGTGCATAGGTCGTTTCTCTTTCTGCAGCTCCTCCTTTTGAATGTGGGTGTGTTGTTTGTTGTCCAGTCTTGCTCAAAGGCACATCATCACAACCTGGATCTGAAATGGTTCAATGCTCTGTGGAAAACAGATATTGCTGTTTCACTGTCTGCTGCTGCTGAGTGTGATGATTGAGTCTGACAGTGTGAATGAGAAGCAGGTGGATCTTCTCTCTGATATCAAACACTCCCCCCTCTGTTTGTTTTTCTCTCCCTCGCTTTCCTCCTCTCCTCTCTCCTCTCCTCCTCTCCTCCTTTCTTCTCTCCTCCTCCTCCTCTCTTCTCTCCTCCTCCCTCACTACAACAATAAACAGTAGCATAGAACACAGACAGTAGTCTGTAGTGGGACTGGAGCCAGACTCAGATTGATGATGACATCAGAGATTCTTTTTTTTTTCTCTGACTCATGTTTCTGAGGATGTGAGGATGAGGAGGAGAAGTGCTGAGTCATTATCACAATCCCCTGACTGAGGATAAATGATTCCAACAGAGTGAGGAACCCTGACATCCTCACTCCACATGTAGGCTGCAGCTCTGTCTGGCTCTGTCCTCACCTACCTCACCTGTGTGTGTGTGTGAGAGAGAGGGAGAGGGAGAGGGCGAGGGCAAGATAGAGAGAGATGGTGTTATCTGCATCTTCACCTTTCATGACACCCGTGTGGTTCATCAGCAGCTATGTGAAGTGACAGGCCACATCCTGAGGCACTGGCAGGAGCTGTGGCTCTGCAAAAGAGCAGCTCCCCTCTCACACACACACACACACACTCATAGCATATCCACACCCACCTCAGGCCATTCCTCAGTCTTAATTCTTAAACACATTTGCTCCAGTTCCTGCTGAGGAGCTGCAGGGGAGACCATCGGGGGAGAGAGGTGGGCAGGAGACATGGAGGACTACCTCTTCACACACTGTTACCCCCCCCCCCCCACACACACACACACACACACACAGATGGACATAGGCTTAGTTATTAACCGATACATACTGATAGAGCTGAAGGGATTGGAACAGGTAGTGATGATGTTTAAACCTCGATGGATCTATTTTAATTAGGTCGTAGTACAAGTATTTTTAAATGTCACTTGGACTTTTAGTGGAAACACTTTTTTGGCCGTAGTTCAGGAACAGAAGGGGAGATTGTGACCATATGTCTGACAATGTTAGGGGCTGGCAGACGTGAGGGAGCACGAGGAGGTGATTCCAGTTTATATGAACTCTGCAAATCTCATTAGTATTTATGTTTATAGTATTTATGGGCCCAGACCAGTTTATCAAGTATGACACACAGTGATAAACAACATGCAAATACCCTTTAAAAGAGATGAAGTAAGAATTTGTTTGTTTGTATTTGTTTATTTAGTTTAATAATTTTTTTTTATTTCAATGTTATTTCAGATTTATTTGTTTTATTTTTTATTTATATGTACACTCACTCTCTCTCACACACACATAATGATGATTTGGTGATTTTCCAAACGCACAATGAATCTCTCAATCTCACAATGAAATGATCGTAAATGGAATGTTTCCATGGCAGCAGCATCTTCTCTTCCCTCCGCCTGTGTCTCACGCGTGTGTTTGTGTTGATTACTTCTGCAAACGCAGAAATTAGTCCTCTAATATCACAGTGAATTTGGCAGAATTAGCCGCCCCTCCCCCTGCCCTCGGCGTGGCCCTCTGGGACTCGGAGAGGAAGAGGGAGTCGGGGCCAGAGATGAAAGTGTCCGGGGATCTTGGCAAAATCAAAAACAAATCTGTGGGAGCGTCGGGGTTAACCCCTTTGGCCGCTGACGCCTTTGAAGTGTTGGGTCATACAGTTAATTGTCAGAGTCGGGATTAGAGGAAGGTGGTAACAATTTAACCCGGGCAACGAGAGGGCAGGGCGCCGGCGCTCAGGCCTATCAGGTGTTTGCAGATGTTGTGTTGGCCTGAGGAGACGCGACAGCACACTGAGTATGAGTGGAACACTTAAACAGCCCATAATGCTTTGTTTGCTCAAGCCTCCATAACAGTGTAATTGGATGGGAGTGGGAACAGCAACCAGCTGATTGGACAGCTGCTTCTAACTGTTACTATTCTGGATACTCTGGTTCTTCGTCCTGTCTTTCCTCATTATATTATTGTAATTCTTCTTCTTATTATTATTATTATTATTGTTGTTGTTGTTGTTGTCGTTGTCGTTATTATTATATCAGAGCAGCAGCAGTGGATGTGAGCTCTCTTGAGTGTGTGTGTGTGTGTGTGTGTGTGTGTGTGTGTGTGTGTGTGTGTGTGTGTGTGTGTGTGTGTGTGTGTGTGTGTGTGGTGTCAGTTGAATGTTGTATCACTGACATTGTCTTTGTGTTGAGGCGTTAATGGCAGCGACTCACTCTATGACTCATCTCAGCCTGCACTGTGATTGGCAGACAATGTAGCTGTCCGCACATGAACCCGCCCCCTGTGGAGAGGGAGAATAGACTTGTTTCTAAAACAATCTGCTGCTAACAGCAACAGCTAGAACGAGATACTGGGACAATATTGTCCTTTAATTCACAATTAAGTGTTAATTGTCATACACGTTTATATGATAATAGAATAGAATAGAATAGAATGCCTTTATTGTCATTATACACAATGTACAACGAGATTGAAGGACAACTCTGGTGGTGCTAAGGGGGAAAATAACGGGTACCCTAAATATAAAGTCTATAAAAATAAAATTAAAAATAAAATAGGATCTGTGGATACATCTAACATATTTACAGCAGGAGCATGTGGTACAATGTACATACAGTACAATACACACTGTACACAGTGCAGCAGAGTGGCTCTAATATAAATATACTGAACACACAGCTACTGTGTGTTCAGCACTCTTATTGCACTCGGATAGAAGGTGTTTGCGAATCTGGAGGTGCGGGCCTGGATGGACCTGTACCTCTTTCCTGAAAGCAGCAGTTTGAACGCCACAAAACACTATGCAGTGATTCTGCTTACTCTGCAATACTATATTATCGCATGCATTGGATGTATTATTGGAACAACATTCCGATCACATGACCCCATTCGAGTCCATGGAAGTTGTTAAAAACATCATATATTAAAAATATAGAATATAAAGACCAATAATGGAGTATGTATAAAAGTTTTACAGGCGTCTAAATTACTCTTTTGGTCTATGGGAAAAATGCTTTATGAGCTGCATGGGGATTTCTTGTTGCAGTGCTGCGAGTGGCCACTTGGTAAAATATGCCCCCCCCATCAAATCCTATAGTATTATAGGTGTTTTCTATCACTGCTGTATCCGTCTCCTCACCTGTTTGTTCAATTTAACACTTTACATCTTTGTTTTCACATTTGAACAAATTAATCAAGAGGAGGGTTCAATAGACACCTGTGTCCCCCCTCTCAGATTTAATCTAATAATTACTTAAATTCATTATTATTTCATTCAATCCAGGTTGCATTTTTTACTGCTTTCATGTATTTTCATTTTTACTCTCTTCCTCGTGCTTCCAATTCTTCGCCCTTCCTCTTCCTCCCTAACATCATCCTCTCTCCCCTGGTCCCTCCCTCTCTTTCTCTCTCTCTCTCTCTCTCTCTCTCTCTCTCTCTCTCTCTCTCTCTCTCTCTCTCTCTCTCTCTCTCTCTCTCTCTCTCTCTCTCTCTCCCCCACTCCTGTTCTAGCTCTCTCGTCCCCTCCCGGGTTCCCCATTGGGGGTGTTGTTTGTAAAGCATTATAATTTATAACGGAGCAGAGTGGATTTAATTTCAGTGCGCGGGGGCTCGCCAGCAGGGCGCCAGCCTGCAATCAGGGGAATCAGCAGCTCGCAGAGGGCCTGCAACACACACACACACACACACACACACACACACAGAACACACCCACACACACACACACACACACAGAGCAGACCCCCACACACAGACCCAGCTACAATGGAAAGTATTATGAGTGGCCACAAACGGACAGTGTTTCTCGTCAGCAGCTCCTGATGCTCCGTCTCTGCAGCCGCCACCTTCTCAGCTTCACTTTCATCTGCAGCTGCTCTCACTCTCTCTCTCTCTCTCTCTCTCTCTTCCCCTCTCTGCTGCTGCTCTGTCATTTCTCTGTCTGCGTCTGGCTTACATTATCTGCATCCCCCCTCCTCTCTCTGCCTCTTACTCATTGTCTCTCATTACCACTCATTACCTATTTGTTGAGGGGGGGTTGGGGGGGGGGGGGGGGGAGAGCCCTTCCCCGGGGGGGGGGGGGGGGTGAGAGGCCTTCTCACTGCAGACTCTGCTGCGTTCCAAAGACAATGAAGGTTCAGGAGGAGGTCAAATCCAACTATTAGTCCTTGTATGTCCCTGTCAGATATTTGCCTTTGTCCTCTGCTCTCTCTCTCTCTCTCTCTCTCTCTCTCTCTCTCTCTCTCTCTCTCTCTCTCTCTCTCTCTCTCTCTCTCTCTCTCTCTCTCTCTCTCTCCATCCGTTCTCTTCTGCCCTGGGGGGGCATTTCTTTTCCACCCTGCCCATTTGCCAGTTGCAATTTCCCCTTCATAAATCCTGCTTCTTTGGCAAACTGTGCCAGACGGTGGGATGATCCTTCCTCACAGAAGGTCAGAGACCGAACAACAGGAGGAGGAGCTAAAGATAATGTTTCTCTTTGACTCCTCTTTCTCTTTGGATCTGGACACGACGGTGGACGGGCCCGTGACCCTGAAGCTGACCTGACAGATACAAGTGGGCTAATGTTAGCTTAGTGCACGTACTGTAGAGCTGGAATTCAATTTAGGATACGTTTAGTTTTGATTAATGTGTTTCCCTCAAACTAAGTGTTCAAGATCTTAAGGAAGAAAAAAAAAGAAAAAGTTCACCTCTGGCTCCTTCAGAAAACGAATGTCTCTGTAACAATGAGGAGGGCAGCGAGGGCAACACTCCATCTGTGAACAACACTGGAGGTGAAGATCAGATTCACACTGACACTTTCCTTTGGTTGAAGATGAATTTTAAACAAAGAGACTTAGACATGTCCAGAGTATTATGTTTCTAAGCAGCTTGAATGTGTCGATGCAGGATGAGCTCTTTGTTTATGGAGGTGGTTAGAATGCAGATGCATTTATGTTTGATACAGTAGCTGCTGAAGGAGCTGATGCTTTTTCTTTCAATATTCTGAAGAAACTTAAACATACATGTACTCTAGTGTATGTAATCGGATGCTTTAAGGCTAATTAATGATAATAATAATAATAATAATCATCGTCATAATATAAATCGGTATTATTTTGATTTGTCATTATTTTTAAATTATTAATGTGTTGTTATTATTATTTATTCATTAGAAATGTATCATTATTGTTATTATTGTTGTTGTTGTTATTTTATTTTTATTTTTTTTAAAGAAAGTTCTCTGGAAGATTCAGATGAGAAAATGTATAAATATCTTATTTTAGCCAAGATGGGAAGTTGCCCTGAAGACATCATTTTAACAAACATTATTCCAATAACTAATGTAGTGTAGATGTTTGTATTGAAATGATGGTGTCAGCTTAGTCTCACCTCGTCTCACTTGTATTAGTTTGTTGTTTGTATGTTGTTCTTCATCCTCTGACTGCAGAGTTTTAATCTCAGGTCTTATCCACTGTGTTGTTCTGTTCCTGCTGTTATATTAGGATGATTGGACATCTGCTCTGTGTGTGTGTGTGTGTGTGTGCTAAGTTAAGCTGGAAGCAAAGGTCCAAGTGTCAGTTGGACATTTGTGTGGCATGGCAGCAGCAGCAGCAGCAACAGCAGCATGGTGTGATGGAGCAGCCACAGTCTGATACACATCTGTATTGTCAGTGTTCACCTCTGATTGTGACTCCGCCCCATCTCTCTCTGTTTATTTCAATGAATAACTTTCTCAGACGAGGTGACCTTCATGTGACTCCTGCAGCTCACGACTATGAGCTCAGAGGACAAACATAAGTTTCGTCAAAAGGCCGCATTGAGCTCATTTCAACCAGCTGGACATGTCAGTACCACATCAGACATCAGACAGGAAGTGGCTCATTTATCTATCGTCACATGATCCAGTTCAGAGGAAGAACTCATCTTATAGGAGCTTCAACATGAGCCTCTTCTTTAGTGGTGGATCTCTGACCCACTGACCCACGCCACCCAAAATGAAACAGTATGGTCGGGATTAGCTCGCTGCTCGTTTGGCATCGTTTACTATGATGTGGTGGATTTGTTGGAGGGTCGGGCTTTTCAAGGTGGACACAAAATGGAAAGGGTTTTTTTATTGATTGTAATAGCAAATTTGAAGTTACAATTATATTGCAATGCAATATCCAAAAATACAAACTTCTCATCAGGTTAGGGGTGTCACTTGGTGGAACTTGGTGCTGTGGTTGCGCTGTAGGGGACGATGTGGAGCCAGATTGCAATACACATGTGAATAACCTTGAGACGCTAATATAGAATGTGTTCGCTTGCTGTTCATTCGAAACTTAAGTAGTTCTTGTATCTAAACCTTTTTTTCCCAGAACAACAACAACAACAACAACAACAACACAACACACAGTGTGTGTGTGTGTGTGTGTGTGTGTGTGTGTGTGTGCGCGTGTGTGTGTGTGTGTATGTACACTACACAGGTGCTGATGTCACTGGGTCCAACACTGGACTTTAGAGTTCAGTCATCTCACTCAGGATTATCCCTGTGATTATATCTGTACCATGGTCAAATACATTTACATCATGACAATCTGTGTTCTGATGTGTGAGCATGTCCACACTGATGACGCAGGGACGAGAGCTGATAACGTCTGACCAGGACAGAGAGAGAGAGAGAGAGAGAGAGAGAGAGAGAGGGAGAGATACTAACATGAAAGCAGAAGAATGTAGAAATCTACTCAGATAAAAGGTTTTAAGGTTTTGCATCCTGTATACTTTGTATCTATTTCAGTTTTCGTGTTTCCACTTTTCACAGAACATGTTTCCTCTCATTTATTTACTTTATTTTATACTTTATCTGTTTCATATCTCTTCTTCACTGTGGACGTGTCACTGTGAATTTTAACCTCCCTGCTCTGCCACTGGAAATAAACCTAATGACCTCAGTTGCCTCTCTGACTTCTAAAGACTCTGTGTATGTTGGCGTACACACACACGTGTGTGTGTGTGTGTGTGTGTGACACTAATGGCTTGTCTTGTAGTTGTTTCATTGAAGTCAGAGTTATGAAGTGTGATGGAGCCTGTTCGCTCTGAACCTCCCCTGGCACCAGTTTGGATCCATATTACAAAGGTTAGGAGGCTTTACACTCACTCACTTCAGCCTATTTCTCCTTGTACATACACACACACACACACACACACACACACACACACACACACACACACACACACACACACACACACACACACACACTCAAAACCCTTAAACTGGTCATGGCTTTATACATGAACTCTACTCAAATTTAATCATACGTCCTAATGGGCTCTGTGAGGGACATTCCCCTCAGTGTGTTTGTGTGTGTGTGCGTGTGTGTGTGTGTGTGTGTGTGTTTGCAGGGCAGGAGGAGGTAGCAGCAGTTGATTGGAGGGCACATGTGTGATGTGGTTGAGAGATCAAACGCACACTGTTGATGAATGTGAGAGGAGGAGGGGGCAGCACTCTCTCACTCTCTCTCTCTCTCTCTCTCTCTCTCTCTCTATCTCTCCCTCCCTCTCCACTTCTGATCAAGGTTGGGGTGTGTTCAGTTCATTACACACACACACACACACACACACACACACCCTCTCTTTATAGAGTGAGTCACTGACAATAAGAACACTGGTCAAGCACTTTACATTTTGCCACTTATCTACATTTCTGCCGTGTGTAAGTGTGTGTGTGTGTGTGTGTGTGTGTGTGTGTGTGTGTGTGTGTGTTAGTTGGTGAGCTTGTTGCCAGTAATGAGGTCAATCTCATGTGTGGAGCTAAAACCTCTGTCTTTATCTCTGTTACATGGGCAGAGGATTATTGTCATCACTGTGAGCAGCGCTCTCACTCTCCTCACCCTCCTCTCTCTCACCCTCCTCTCTCACCCTCCTCTCCCTCCTCTCTCTCCTCTCACCCTCTCCCCTCCCTCCACCCTCCTGCAGCTCAGAACCACACATTTAGCGATTGCTTCCTGTTTCTGTGGACTCACATGTGACGTCAGTGGCTCAGTTCTAAGAACAACACATATAGTTTGATGATGAGCTCTTCATGGTCCGTGTGTGTGATGGGTTCACTGCTTCTATTGAGTCACATGATCATGACAGACGACATTTTGTAAACACTTCGAATGTCCCTTTATCATCCCTGATTTGACCAAATTCTAGTTTTTATCTTTATACTTTATTCTCTTTCAATTTGTCCTGAAATATTCTTTTTTATTACAATTCTTTTGTATTGTTGTTTTTGTATCATTTGTACAACACAATATTTAATGAGATAATATATTATTATATTACATTTTTTTATGATTTAATAAAATAAAATCAACTAACTGGATCTTCGTAGTATGTTCAAATCAATCATAATGTGGATATCCAGGTTGCATATTTATTTGAGTTTATAAATATTATATTATTCAGATAGATGGATTGATTCATAGATTGATACTCCATGTCCTCCTACGTTTTTTTGTGTTGGTGATGTCATTCTCAGAAGCTCCGCCCCCTAACAACATACAGTTCTTGGAGTGACTGTTCACTGTCTCAACTTCAGGCTCATGCTGATTCTCCTCTCCTGTCTTTGGAGTGCATGAGTGTTTTCTCCACACACACACACACACACACACACACACACACACACACACACACACACACACACACGCACACACGTCTGTCTCTGTTTGCAGTCTGTTTCATCATAATTGCTAACACCCCCCTGCCCTCTGTTCACTTCACACATGACGTGGTCCACCTTTTCACCCATCTGTCGGAACTATTGTGAGTGTGTGTGTGTGTGAGCGTGTGAGAGAGTGTGTGCACTGTGAGCTGTCATGCGAGGCTGGAGCCGTGTTGATCAGTGGGCCAAGCCAGTGGCATATGTCCATGTCCTGAGGAGCTGTGGCATGCAGGAATGCAGGAATGCAGGCGTGCAGCAGGAGAGCAGGAGCAGGAGCAGGAGTGAGTGGACGGGAGCTCGGACTCTGACGAGCCAACACTGCATATGCAACTCATCAAGGTCTAGTCCTGACAGAAATTTCTCTCATTCCTCCTGCTCCTCCTCCTCCCTGCCCCACCAAGTACCACCATCATTGCCAACACCTTTGTCACATCCTTGCACACAGAGTGGGCGGCGCTACAGCTCTCTCTGTCTGACCCATTTACAGCTGCCAATGCACTCACCCTGCAGCAGGTAGTACTCTGTGTGTGTGTGTGTGTGTGTGTGTGTGTGTGTAGTAGTAGTACTCTGTGTGTGTAGCACTGACTCTGCTCTGGCTTCTTGAAACCATTAACACAGACCTGGAAGTGGAAGAAGACGTTACCTAATTGGCCTCATTGTATCTAAGTGCTTGTTGTTGTTGCGCGTGTGTGTCTTGAATGTGACACTTTGAGTAACTTTCTCTCGGACTTGCACACGTCCCCTCAGATACTTTGAGTTACTTGCTCTCTGTCCTGGGGATCCTTTGAGGACACTGCGTCTTCTCTCTGGTCCCCTCACTTTGTTGTTCAGTGCAGTCAGAGCTCTTAGAGGGTTCAGGGAGTAGAACTCACTACCTCCTGTACTTCATTGGTCCGGGATGGATCCACACAGCAAAGACAGTTACTTGCTTTCCTGTCATCATTAATTCATACTGACTGATTGAACGACTCCATAGTGTGTGTTCTCCCACAGTTTGTATCTAATGGACTCGCCCCGTGATTCATCTCCTCACATTCACTTTGTCCTTTCAGGAAAACATTCACACATCTCTAAAATACTTCAACCAGCAAAATTCTCTAATATCATGTGGAGCACGGGTCCCCTCAAACTTTTAGTGATGACACAGAGTCGCTTGATGAGCTTCCTTTTTCTCTTTGGGTGGTCATCTCGAGAGTCTGACCTTTGAGACAGCGATCAGCTGGGTAATGTTTGACTTTTGACCCTAACAACAAAAAGTAAAAGATAAATAAATTATATCATAGATTAATGAACAATGTCTTTTGTTAATAATGTTTTCTATGAAGTGTCCATTTCATTCATTAGTCTTCTTTAACTTACAATTGCATTTCGTTCCATTTAAAGGTGCAGTGTGTAAGATTTGGTGACATCTAGTGGTGAAGTTGCGTCTTTGCGTTCTGAACATGCAGGAGAACCAATGGTAGACTTCACTTGTCATTAAAAGTCAAAAAATGTTAGTAGGTCCACTTGTCCATGTCCGCTTTGTCCACCACTACTGTAAAAACACGGCAGCCCCCGTAGAGAGGACCCGCTCCTCATGTAAATATACATTAATGGGCTCCTTTAAGCATAATGGGAAAATAAGAATGAATGTAGGTGATTATAAATTCATGAAAATGTCAGTATGTAATTGTTTTGTAGTATTTCTGTAAGTGACAAAAATGACCGAAATCCCACACACTGCACCTTTAAGAGGGCGCGGCCAAATTCATTGACATATTTGAACATTTAAGAAGCAATAATTACTTTCCCTGCGCTACTTACTTTTATAATGCTGTAACGTAGTCACTAAATTAGTGATTTTAACTAATTACTGAGATGCCCAACACCCCCCCTCCCCTCTCTCTCTCTCTCTCTCTTGCACTCTCTATCTCCTTGCAAACATCCAGATAAAGGGAGAAGTGAACAGCGAATATAAAGTGAATAGAATATCAGTGTTTACTGGTCTGTGTTGCACAGTGAGCAGTTCAGCCTGTGAAACACTTAATGAGTGTGGACGCCTGCTGCTTCACTGCCGCCTGAACTCTGAATGAAGACGACATAAAGATAATTCACAGTGGAACTTTTCCTCCGGGTTTTTTTTTTGTGCGCATTTGACTGCGTCACTGACAGTAATGTTTTTTTGATTTCACATCTGTTTAGTAAATGACTGGTGTTTTATTTTCTGCCTGAGCTGCGGCAGTGATTCATGTCCTGGAAGCTGATGCAGCGAGCTGGTCCACGGTCTGATGCAGTGATGCAGTGAATATCAGTATTATAATGAGACGCATTGAATATGTAAACAAAGGGAGAACATTGGTGTGGAAAGTGATAGAAGTGAAAATGAAGTGCAGCCTCTCTAGGTTTAGAGCACCATGAACATACTATGGGCCCCTCTCTCATATATAGGAGGAGTTGTTGTTGTGTGTTGGGGTCGCAGCCCACGCAGAGGGAGCTGATCCTTATCTCTCTCCCCGCAGCAGGAATGTGATCACTGAACACATTCACTTGACCTTCTCAATAATTAGGTTTTCAGGAAGGTTTCAGTCCAACACACGTCTAATGGAAAACCACAGGTCACATTTATCCTGTGTTTGTTTCTTACCGCAGGTACTTTTTTTAATCCAATCGTTTTATTTTGTAAGTATCTTACTGTTGCGTTACACAGGCTTTTAATATACTAATGAAATGAAAACACAAAGGTTAGAGCTGGTAAATCAAAATGCTAAAGCAATCATAAAACTTCAAAATTTGATAAAGAATCTAGGTTAACTTAATATCACATGTTTTTTAAATTTATTTATTCATCATTTTTATTATACACACAGCTATGTGATTGTATTCCTGAAATTAGCATATATGTTTATTATACCACATATCATATATTGTTGTTATTATTATTACTAATTCTAATTATTAATAATATGATATAATATAATATAATAGTCTTAATGAGAAATTAAACATGACAAAACATGAGAAAAATATATGACATATCATATGTTAAATGTGATTGGGAGTATTGTTCTATGTATTTATACCTTTGTTTTATAAAGGAATCCTTCAAACCTCAAGTGTCACTCCGGATCAGGTTCTGTCCTCTCAAGCTCACTCGTACCATAAATGCATGTGAAATGACGTCACTACATTTGATCTGATGTTTTGATCTCCTCCATCACAGCCAGCGATTCTCATCATTTGTAAGTTAAGTTAAAAATAGTGAGTCAAGAGTCAGAATAATAAATCTTTGATATGATGTTGAGAGGCTGCACTGATTCCGGTTCTGAAACTAACTCAATGTGACGCAGACGGATCAGTTCAACTGAGACGTGTTCAGGAGAGTTCAGACATGTGGCTCCTCTTTTAGTCTCACTCCACCGTCAACACTCTCACACGTGTCACACACGCCATTCTAAACACACACACACACCTGCTCACACTGCCTCACAGCCATTGTTTCTCACACAGCAGGGCATAGGGTCGATTGCCAGTTGTGGAGCATTATCTGCGTGTGTGTGTGTGTGTGTGCGTGTGTGCGTGTGTGCGTGCGTGTGTGCGTGTGTGTGCGTTTGTGTGTGTGTGCAGACATGCTCTCAGCTGAGGGAGTTAGTTCATGGTCCGGTCAGAGTCGCCTTATTTCCTTTTAATTGACTTAAGATGGGCAAACAAGACCTCAGCGAGCACACGGTACCCATTACACTCACACACAAGGAACACACAACGCCGCCATGCACACTAATGAAGCACACACACACACGCACACACACACACACACACAATTGCTCCTACGTGTGTGTTAGGTCCTTCACAGATCCATCAGAGCAGATGAGAGGGTGGGCGTTTGTGTCAGAACTGTGTGACTGTGTGTGATCTGCTCCGTCACCTGGCTGCAGGACGGTCACGTGTTTGTTTACCTGAGCTACACAGGTGTCACTCAAGAGGCCACGCCCCTTGATTATACACAATTCCAAACCACCCGAATAGAAATGGATTCCATAGACCATCATCATCCCCATCCACAGACCGTCTGTGCAGCTGCATGTCTCACTCACTCACTCACTCATACGGAGGATGTGCATGCGTGACCATCTTCACATGAATGATGTCATCAGATAAACAAACATTTTATAAAGCAGCAGCAGCAGAAATGTTTTTCTTTTTATTTGTGTCTTTGCAGGTTTTTCCTAAAACACTGAAGCTCCTCGTCCTGCTATTTACATTCAATTTAATTTCATTTATTTATCTTTGCTTTTTCTTCCTCACAAAGTCACCTTTCATTTTCATTACCCCCTCATCCATCTATCAACCATCCATCCATCCATCCATCCATCCACCCCTCCCTCTTCCCCTCACTTACCCAGTCATTGTTTTATCATTGGTGAGAGAGAGAGAAGAGGAAGAGGAGGAGGAGGAGGAGGAGGAAGACAGGAAGATGTCCAGCTCTCTACTGTTTGTCTGTCTCTTCATGATGTCAATCAAAGTCTGAGTGACAGAAGTGTTTGATATATTAGATTGTTGTGTTCACAGTTTAACCTCAGTGCCATAAAGGAAACTACCACTAGGATGAATGAAGTACTACATATATTATTTCACAGTACTACATAGTACTAACTATG
Organism: Chascanopsetta lugubris; assembly: GCA_016785325.1. Taxonomy (NCBI): domain Eukaryota; kingdom Metazoa; phylum Chordata; class Actinopteri; order Pleuronectiformes; family Bothidae; genus Chascanopsetta; species Chascanopsetta lugubris. The sequence goes on from JAFBJT010088206.1 coordinate 110,571, forward strand.
CTTTTTGGGTTTAGAGCAAATTAAGAACATAACCAGATCAACCTATCACACATTATGTAAACAAAGTGGAAAACATCAGATATTGTATGTATTTGCCCCTCTTGTATTTCATAGAATAGAAGAATGATAATGAACAACCAAATCTCTTCCAACAAGCTGCAGTAAATGCGTCACTTTCATTGAGACCAATTCTATTTACTTCCATTTATTCTATTGAAATGAAAGATTTTGAACACAATTAAAAATATATAGATATATCATATCCTCCCAGTTGGTTTTGTGTAATTGTGTAACAGGGATGAAACACAAAACCTCCTGTAAACTAAGGCGGAGTCAGACAGAGCGTGAGTCTCCCTCATGTCAGCTGTGAGGTTTTGCGTCTTCACTTCCTGTCACTCATTAATTCCATATCACTATTTTTGGAGTGGCTCCACTGACGTGCTGTTATGAAATGTTAATGGGGGGTTGTCTTCATTAAAGGACTTGGAGTTATTCCGACCTGTCCTCCACGCTCTCACTCTCTTATGTCATGTGAGTTATAATATCCACAGTGTGTGACTGACTGAAGCTCATTCAGGTCATTCCAGGTAACATATGAATACACGGAGAAGTGGGAGGGGCATCTGCCCTAAGGCAGGTTGTCCACTGTCCTGCTTATTCTCCACTGGCTCATACACACATTTAAAGTTACAATAAGGAGCCAGTGACATATTTCAAATGAACATGAATATTATATGTGTTTGTTTATAATCATTCATTATACTCCAAGCTGAATGTGTTGCAGAGACAGAGTCCTGTGTTTGCACTCAGTGCTCTGATGAGAGGCTCAGCTGTCCCTTTTCTCTATGGAGCCACTCACACACACACACACACACACACACACAAACACACACATACACATACACATACACACTCAGCAGTGTTTGCCCTCCAGGCCCAGAATGCAGCAGCTCTTATTATCCATCCCATTCAGAATGAGATGGAAATGAGGGTCACACTATGAGGGAGGAAGTGAACAGGGTGGGCTTATATACATACATCCATGTTTGAGCCCAGAGTGTGTAGTACTGTGTGTGTGTGTGTGTGTGTGTGTGTAGTATTGTGTAGTGTTGTGTAGTAGTGTGTCTCCTCGCAGTCCAGGCAAGTGCCAGCACTTTAAAGAAATGAGCACATGCACAATGTTACAGTCGATTTGTGGTTGAACAGCTCAGCTGGAGACTGAGAGCTTCACTCACATGTACTCACATCATACATGTTCCTGTGTTCAGCTGAGGAGACACGGAACATGTTCAGCAGGACACATGTACGAGCCAACATGGAGGCTGACTGAGACCCAAACTGTACTTTGTACCAGACTGTAAACGCTTCATTCTCCTCTGTAGTTCATCATTTTAACACAGGAGTCGATGGGGGTTGACTCACCTTTGGAGCGCAGCCTCAAGTGGCCAGACTTTGAACTGCAGGTTTTGAATATGTTATATTTTGTTTCGACATAGGATGAGGGGGAAAAAATGATACAGGTCAGACCTCGATCGTAGCTTCGTTAGCCGTGAGCTTAAATATTACATATGTGATAGAGTTCCTGTCGGCATGTGTTTTTTGGAAGAGCTTTAACTTTATCGATGACCTCATCTACACACTGACCTGTCATTGTCATGTGACCCTTTCTTGTCATAGTACAACATTCATTATTATCTGTGTGTGTTACGACACATGCAGGGATGTGTGTGTATAGTGAGCAAAGCATTTTCGTTGTATCTGTGCATGTCGGAGAAACGTTTTGGAGCCCTGACGTCTTTGTCTGTGTTTGTGTATAAAAAGCTCATTTGTAAATAAGATGTTTGTGGTTTGTACTCCGTGACGCCTCCGTCTTATATTAAAGAGAAGATGTTTCACCTGAAGCTGGAAGCTTTTAGCTCCGTGCCTGAATTCTACATACAAGCTCCCACACTCACTCACTCACTCACTCACTCAGCATCTTTTCTCAATTTGGCTTCATTGAAGCGTCACGTTAAACTTGTGTGTTGTTGTGTGTGAGGACAAAGAGCAGCCTCGCATCATCGCACAGTGTGTGTGTGTGTGTGTGTGTGTGTGTGTGTTTTGTATTATTTATGCCTTTGGATAAAGGAGTGTTTGAAATGGGTCTTTTGGGTCTTTGTTTAAACTAAATAAATAACTTCTTGTGGGATGTACACATACACTCATACCCAGCAGAGTTGGATTTTCCACTTATTTAAAATAGTATGTTATGAATTTTTCATCTATTCACTCAGTACAAAGTGTCACCGTATCGTCATGTTCCCACTGTTTTCAGGAGCTGACACTTTTCCTGTCTGTGTGAGATTCTATCATGATTTGTGTTACTTTACCTCTTTAATGTATTTGTTATAGTAGCACTGTACACTCTCTATTACATGACTTTGTTTTACTGTGTCTCTTTTAATTTAGTGATACCTCTCCTCTCTGTAATGTACAGAATGAAACCTGTGACTATATCATTATTAGCTGAACTGACACAAAGCTCCTGTGAAAGTGAGGCACCTATACGTACTCAGTATACACTGGTGAACAGTTGTTTGTTGTTTTCACCAGAAAATTTTTTTGAATGTGTTCTTCATTTGTAGTTTACAAATTATACTTGTTGTGTAGCACAACTTGTGTAACCTCCTGCAGGCTCCCTGTGTCCCTCACTTCACATTTGCTCTGCTCTCACATTCTCAATCGTTACTCTCCACTTTGTAATCAGTTCCAACAATTATAACCTCCCAGCGCCTCTGATTACTGTGCCGGAGTATTATGGTCTGTTCTGGACTGTTCTGGGAATCTAGGAATAAGACCACTGATACTGGTCCCAGCAGAACTGGAGGTTTACACATTTACAGTAACCCCGTCTGTGTGTGTGTGTGTGTGTGTGTGTGTGTGTGTGTGTGGGTGTGTGTTTGTGTGGGTTGCCGTTTGTTTGAAGTTCTCATTCCCCCCAAATTACAGCTCTGCCATAATGAAGTATTTCCATGCGATCCCACAGCCGACCAGTACAAAGGCTCTGGATGTATGGGAGCGAGTGTGAGTGCTGGACGCTGCAGGTGAAAGTTCAAATCAGATGTCCAATAACAAATAATGTGTGTGTGTATATAGGGGCATGTGTGTGTTTGTATTTTTGTCTTTTATGATGCAAGCAGAGGAAAGTAGCTTGTGTACGAGGCAGCGCCCCACTGTGCCCAGGCGCGCGCAAGTTTGTGTGTAGGTGTGTGTGTGTAACAGTGCGTATGACTCTGCAGTTGCGTGAGGTTCCTCCCAGTTGTGTTTCTAAATGTGTGGATCCACCAGCCAGCTGTGACAAAGCTCAGTTTGACTTCACACACACACACACACACACACACACACACACACACACACACACACACACACACACACACACACACACACACACACACACACACACACACACACTTGTCCTTGGCTGCAGGCTGTGCTGGCCTCACCTGCAGCCTCCCCAGCCTGCTGAATGTTACATGAGGCCTAGCTGACTCATGCATAGTGCAGCAGCACAAACATGCCATCAGATGATATACATACTGCATTGGCACCTGCACCCGCCTTCACTAACAAGACGCCAACACAGGCAGGGGGACGGCTGCTTCAGGACAGGAGGGCGGGGGGGGGAATAGTGGGCGGGGCTAACTGGGATATTGTGTGTTCTTCTTTAGTTTGTTTTGTTATTGGTGATGGTGAAGCTTATCCTCCATCTGGTTGTATATATATTGTATATATATATATATATATTATATATATATATATATATATATATATATATATATATATGTATATATAAAGACTGTATATAAAGATGGAAGGAGTGTCCGTGATGTCATCCATAGGTTTGTAGTGGGCGGGTCCCTCGTCACCATCATAACTCCTCCCACTTCCTGGTAGAGCTGGGGTCAGACCAGGAGTCACTCAAGAGGCCATGCACCTTATGCACAATTTCAAACCTGGATATTATTTTAAAAAATAAGCAAGTTACAAAGGTTATTATTATTATTGTTGTTGTTGTTGTTATTGTTAGTATCATTGTTATTATTAATAATATTAATATTACATACATTCACACTCTGTATAAAGTGCTGTGTCTCAGCCCATCACCTGCAGCAGTGAAGGTGTTTTACTGATCATTTCTGTCTGACCTGGTTATTTAGTTAAACTCAGTTTTTAGCAGCAAAGGAGGAGGAGGAGGAGGAGCATGTTCTCCTTCCTCTCTGTTTCATTCAGGTCACATGTGTGTGAGTGAACATAAAGTTCATTTATAATCAGGACGCATGGTGTCTCGTTAAGCCACATTTCAGCTCAGATTTCACTCATTCTTTACACAAGTCCCCACAACTTGAAGCACTTATGCACTTTAACTCTTTCTCTGCTGCCCTCTGAGAGAGAGAGAGAGAGACACTGAAAGAGTGAGAGAGAGAGGAGCTCTGTTTGCTGCCAAATCACATCCACATCTACCACGATCCATCATGTGGACGCTGTCATTCTGCTGAAGCTACTGTTGCTCTTTTCCAAGACTGTTCTATAACACAATGATAGATACAGTTAGAAAGGTTTTTTTATTTTTTGTATTCTTACTTTATTCTTTTCTTCTTGATTCATGAGATGGTTGAAATCACAATATAAAGCTGGTATTTGGCCCCGACACATGTCAGACAGCTGTTAAAGCTATCTGATCCATCCCTGCAGGTCGTAGCCGCGCAGGTCGTCCTGTCACTGCGGCTACTATCAGCGAACATCTCCAGCTTCCAGACACTGACCTATCCGCCTCCTGCATTATAGCTATCATGCTAATAGCAGAGGGGCCAAGTGCCCTTTAGCAAGGCTCCCCTGCACCGCCGAGTCTCCTTAAATGAAAACCATTCCCCTCCTCTGTGCTCGGGGACGGGAGGCGTGGGGTCAGCAGCTGGCGGAGGATGTGGCGATTGTTTATGAAGAAATGCTGCTGCTGAAGCCCTGCACCCAAAACACACGTTTAAGAGGGGTGAGGGAGGGGGAGGGGGTTAGGGTTCGGATGGGGGGTGCGGTGGGTGGGGGGGACCCTCTGCCCCTGAACAGCCAACAGCTGGGAAGGGTTGGGAGTAGCCTGGAGGCTGGCAAGTCGTCCCCTCCCCAGTCCAGATGGGGGAGGTTAGGTTGAGGCTAGCTGCAGCTCACCATACACCCCCCCCCCCACACACACTTCCCAAACTTCCCATTCCCATTAAGGGGAGGCTGAAGATTGCAGAGGAAGGGAAAGAAGGAAGAAAAGCAAAAGAGCATGACTGCTCTGTTTTTCACCCCCCCAACTCCCCTCCCATGCCTCCCCCCCCCCNNNNCCCCGAGCCGCCTCCCGCCCCCCCCCCCCCCCCCCCCCTGCCTCCCCCCCCCACCCCCACCTCCCTCCTCCCTCCTCCCTCCGTCTTCAGCCTAATCAAATAAAGCAGGAAGCTTCCGAGACGGAAGAGGAGTGTTTATTGATATTTGCGTGAGCTCCTTCGCCCCCCGTCCCGTCCCCGATGTTTATTTTCTATCCCACTTCTTTTTTGAAAAGTTCTGATGCTGTCAATGTTTCAGCCTCTCACACACACACACACACACACACACGCACACGCATTAATGGAGCCTCTGGGACACTGCACACGGTTCAACATCTGCAGTCAAATGTAATAGGAAGGTGTCATATGAAATGAAACAGCTTTAAATAAGAATTGATGATCCTCTCCATCTATATCATGGTTTCTGCACAGAGCATTTTACGCTGCTCAGGTCAAAGCCAAGAACCTTCTGCTGAGAGTGTAGTGTTTCCTCTTCTTGCCTTTTAGAGAGTTATACATTTCAGTGACTTCCAGTGGATCAGACACAAGTCTGAGAAGAACTGAGGAACCTGCAGCAGTCACTCCTCTGTATTTAAAACGGATTGAAACCAAACTTTGCTGTTTGTGACCGTTTGACCAGGATTGAAAAAATAAACATTGTGGTTGTGTGTTGAAGTGGAGCCAAACCTCCAACACTGCCTGTAAGTGTACTTTTATAAGTCCATTTAAAACCCAAGAATAACCACTGATGTAGAAATCATCTGGAGGAGAGATGGAGAGGAAACCAAATCCATCTGAAGGCATCATGTGTTTCACACTCGCTCTTGTTGTGTTGAAACAGATTGTAGGTCACAACCCCATAGTCTAACAATTTTATTTTAATTCTTTATTTGATTTATTTGTTTCTCTCTCTCCAGCCGCAGTAGTTGTTCAGTCGGAGCTTGTAAAGAGCTGAGAGGATGAGATGATCGAGGTGGTGGTGTGAAGAAACAAAGAGAAACTTCTCTCTCTGAGTTTGTTGAGTTGTTTTCAATCCTTCTTTTGTTTGAGGTCGTTCAGAGGCTCCATTCCCCCTGCAGCCATCCCTGTGTGTGTGTGTGTGTGTGTGTGTGTGTGTGTGCGTGCGTGCTTGCGTGCGTGCGTGCGTGTGCGTGCGTGCGTGCGTGCGTGTGCGTGCGTGCGTGCGTGTGCGTGCGTGCGTGCGTGCGTGCGCGCGCGCGTGTGTGTGTAGCAGTAATCTAAGCCCTGTACCTGCAGCCCTGTAGGTTCTCTGACTTCTCCTTAAAGGTCAGAACCCATGACCTCTGGGGTCCACAGCAGATCAGTGTCTGTTGTCTTTCTCCTGCAGCCATCCCAACACACACACACACACACACACACACACACAAGAAAACATTCAAAGATGCTGAGTGAATTTTAAATCTATATATTTTCAAATCTAATGTTCTGACACAAAATATCAGAAACTGAAAAATAACATATTTATCACGTCTGTGCCTCAAATCTTTTGATATTTTATTTTAGAATAGAAGTGAAATAAAGAAATTCATAAGCCATACACACACACACACACACACACACACACACACACACACACAGGTGTAACAGTAGCCTCAGGTCTCCCCTGCTCTCCCATCACCTAGGAACATAATGTGACAGGGGGTAACCTTTAATGGGAGGAGCCAGGCAGTGAGGCCCTGTGAGGTCATCAGCTCTCAGCCATGTTGAATGAGACACACTCAGCCTTCACTCTGACATTGGTAGCTGTGTAGTATAGAAAAGTTCAGGTGATTCATAAAAACATCACTGTCAGTCTCTAATGTAAACAATGTAACAAGTCTGAACCCAGCACACAATGATAAACCTCCAACGAAGACTAGACTCATAGTTGTCACTGTTCTCTTTTAACCATGACCGTTCCACTCTGTAAACTTTATGATCATTACCATGGCAACAGATGACTTTTAGCCTGAAGGAGGTATTCATCTTTACTTTCACCCAATCAAAAGTAGGAAGAACCCGGACAGCACGTCGTTAATTGTAACCATGACAACAAAGGTCAGGAGACCGTCAACAAACAGCCTAAATGAGGCTGTGCACTTCAACACTGAATCTAATACATGTGACATAATATAATATAGTTCAGCCAGGCTGTATAACTTTACACTCCAACATTAAGCTTCCAAATCGTAGCACATTTTAACAAATGAGAATATTTAATGTCATTAAATCTGTCACAAGCATCACGGAGCGATTTCATGGCAGCAGCAAATTGAATCACTCTAATGGAAGAAGTCTGCTGAGGCCGGTCCTCTGTCTATATTGCAGACATACTGTATCTGATCATTGTGCTGCTGCTGCTGCTGCTGCTGCTGCTGCTGCTGCAGACTCAGGACACTGAGCCACACAACATTCATCATCATTCAGACCCAAAACTCTGATTAAAGGGCCAGACAGGAATCATGAGGTCTGCTGTTGGCAAGGAGATGTCTCTGAAAACCAGATTCTACTGACTGTGTGTGTGTTTAACTGTATGATACTATGAAGCCTATTATTGTTGTCGTTGTCGTTGTTAGATTCCGTTCTCTCACTGAATCATATCTACTGAGTCAGTTTGATAACAGTGAGCTCAGTGTGGAGCCGTCACGTGTGTGAATAAACACGGCTCAGAGAGAGAGGAACCTGACATGTACTAAACATGTGTTTGTGTGTCAGCTGAGCAGCATGTGTTGTTGTGTGTGTCTGACTGCCCACTCACTCATTAGTACTCATACTCACAACTACGTTAATTAAAGTACATCAACACTAAGTAGTGCAGTAAGAGTGTGTGTGTGTGTGTGGGTGTGAGTGAGTGAGTGAGTGAGTGAGTGTG
>JAFBJT010088206.1:128272-138272 GCA_016785325.1 Chascanopsetta lugubris
AGTTTATATATATATTAATAAAAAAAACTACGAATGTTAAGCAAGGACCCCTCATGTCAGTGGAGGACACGGCTGCCATAGGAATTATGCAATAACATTTAGAAAACATAATGTTGGATGTTGCCCACAGATCCCAACATAACTAATATTCATCCTTTACATGAACTTGTGAATTTGTAGTAAACAGTTCTCATCACTGTGGAGTTCACTCTTATTTCATGTGAGTAACATTTGCACAACCTTAACAGGTTAAGAGTGACACAGTCTAGTGTGCTGAGGGAGTTGTGCTCTGAGGATGTGAGTACACTCTCTCTCACCCCCCTCCCCCCTTCCCCCCTCCTCTCATTACTGGCAGTGGGGCTTCCTAATGTGTTAAAACTCAGCGGGGTGGAAACGTCAGCCAACGGACTTTGGTTCCTCAACGGTCTTTACTTATTCATGCAAGCGCTGGCCTCTCCTCAGGACAGTGTAGCACTGACCCAGGAGGAGGAGGAGAGCAGGAGGAGCAGGAGCAGGAGGAGAGCAGGGCCCAGATAGAGGTGACCCCACATCGAGGTCGCTCGGCATTTTAGGCCAATGAGTGGACAAATGAGCGCGTGAGTGGAGCTCTGAGCTCACTCGCGTCTGTTGATGATGGAAATGTGTCACTCTACGAGCTCATGTTGTGTTTTCATGCCTCCCTTTGTTTCCCCTCAGCATCATCAGGTCACATGATGTGGGGAAGAGGTGCACACTGATATTATGGAGCCTGGACACAGTCAGAGAGAACCATGATGAATAATCTCAAATGACCTGTTTGCTTTTAGATGCTCGGTCAATCTGTACCTTTAGATCAGTGAACGTCTCCGTGCTGCTGTCACTGATGTGTTGATGGCTGCCTTTAGAGGAGCTGTCCTCTAACCAGAAGGTCAGAGGTTCTACTCCCCACCCTCACCATTCCGCACGCTGAAGTTTCCTTGGGCAAGACACTGAACAGTTGTTTGACAGTTTCCTCATCAAAGTAAAAGTAACTTGAGAGAATATGATTTACCTTTGATTTGACAGCCCTGTGGTGGCTGAGCCGTCTGTTGTGCCTGGCTGTTATTGTCTTATTAGAACATTTCTGTTTAGATTAAAACTGCAGGTTTAAGATACATGAACTGGTTACAGGAGTAATAACCAATCATGAGCTGTGTTCAGAAAACATCATATGAATAGTAGATGAGTCCGACTGGCACTTCCTGACCCTGACGCGTCGCCATGATGCCTGAGACCAGCAACAATCACATGCGTCTGTGAGATGTTTTTTTTACAAACATTAATAATTAAAATGCACCACTTAACCTCAGCTCCTTTTCTTTGTATTATCACTATCTGGCATGTACATGTAGGATGTGCGCTGTGTGATTAATGTATCTCATTGGTTATTTAACTTATTCTATTTTTGATGCTGTTTCACCTTTTTTATGGAGCTGAGAGGAGAGTGAGTGGTTTATGAGATATGTCTTAAATCTGTCACCGGTCTAAAACGTCTTATTCAACATTGAAATAACTTCAACTAAAACAGGTGATGGGGTTTCATTGGATCATTACCTTTAATTGGTCATAACTAGTTCAACTGTCCTGTGTCCCTCGGTGTGTGTTGTCCTCTGGACCCTGCAGTCCGTCTTAGTAGGTCAGCGAAGTGCCAGTGGAGCTGCATCGCCGTATCACCCACACCCACACCCACACCCTGCCACGCCATATCACCCACCCTCCCAACACCAGAGCTGCCCGGCAGTGTCTCTTCTCTGCCCCGAGCCCAGAGCCGGGTCCCTGGCAGCAGAACCGGCAGGGCCCGAGCTGTCAGGAGACATGGTCAGCGTCGGTCAGACATATCATCGCTGTTCACCGTCTGCATCTCTGTCATGGGCACTACTGATGTTTCAGTGAGTGAGTGAGTGAGTGCAGCATTGAAATCCTCACACACACGTGAAATCTAAATGAGGAACGAGGCAGTGATCTAAGAGATCCCACTAACATGGACTCAGTGCTGGCACAGGGTATGTGGGTGAGAGGAGGAGGGTCAGAGTCTCTAATGGAAACATTAGATCCTCTTCCTGCTAATTGCACCATCGTGCTCTGCTTCTGGCTCCATGATCTTCATCTTCCCCTCCTTCACCGCGACCACAACACATTTCCACACGGTCTGTGGGACAACGGGCCGGGACAAACACTCAGGAGGAGGTGTCCCGTGGAACCACTATCCTCCCAGCGTGTCAGGGAACCATTAAAAGCCCGGGCCTCCTAAAATGGAGGTTGCTTCTTCTCTCAGGCCATATTTAATAAATAAAGCCGCCGGCACTCTGCGTCCGGGCGAGAGAGCATCTGCAAAGTGTGGGGGGCAGCGCGAGTGAGCGAGAAGGGGTCACTATTATATCCTGCTAAAACGCTGCAAATGTAATTCAGCCGCAGGTCAGAACTTTGAAAGTGCAAGGAGCCGCGTGTCCCAGGGTGTGTGTGGTGCCACTGAATGTGTGTAAAAGGCTTTGGTTGGTAAAGGCTTTTTAAAAGGTGGAGGGCGAGAGAGAGGAGTGAAGGTCAGGTGATGGAGAGAGCGTGAACATCAACCCTCTGTCCTCATCTCTCCATCCTGCTCCTCTTCATCCTCCTCTTCCTCTTCGCTGCCCATCAAACTTTCATGTTGGAATTAGGTTGTTGACTCATCTCGCACCTCTCTGCTCATAGTATTGACAGGCTGCCGGTGGACTGCTGGGCCATGTGCGTGTGTGTGTGCGTGTGAGTGTGTGTGTATGTGTGTGTGTGTGTGTGCGCTCCCTCTCTCCCTCACTGTCTCACTTTCTACCCTTTTTTCACTCACCAGCATCAGCCGACAGCCTCAGAAGTGTTTTAACAGAGCTTTAATGGCCTCGGCCCCAAGCCTTGCTTCCAGCTCACACAAACACACACTCTCACACACACACACACACACACACACACACACACACACACACACACACACACACACAGTGTGGGTTGGAAATAGCTTGCTGGTGGTGGAAAAAGTGTTGAACAGGGAAAAAAGGAGAGGAGTCTTGTTGTACTGATGGAGGATGACATGTCCTCCTTCTCTCACCCTCAGCTCCCGCCCTCCTCCTGTCCATCATTCCACCTGGATTCTTGTTGTTGTTGTTGTTGTTGTTCTTCTTCTTCTTCTTCTTCTTCTTCTTCTTCTTCTTCTTCTTCTTCTTCTTCTTCTTCTTCTTCTTCTTCTTCTTCTTCTTCTTCTTCTTCTTCACGATAGTATTTGATTTTATGTTATCCTTTCATTTGTCTTGAATAAGGAATAGAATAATAGAATAATGTGATGGCATGGAGCTAATATAAACCATAAAGAGAATGCTCTTATAATAATCATCCTGTCTAAAATGCAAAATATAGCTTCATAGCCATAAATAGCCATTATATATATTCAATAACCAAAACTGAATCCTGCACTTTTTCTTAAATGGCCAACTTATATTTCATCATTTCAAAAGCATATGGAAAAATGCTAGTCCTCCCTCCCCTGTACAGTTTGTAATACAGGGGATGTGGCTCAGGGGAGACCATACCTCTTCACCTTGGCTGAGAGATAGAACACACCCCAGTGTTTCCATGGTAATTCCAATTAAAGTAGCATCCTTTAAATTCTTTGTTTGTATTGATAACATGTGATGAAATGTTCCAGGTCTGACATGGTTCACATCCCGTCACAGTCTGACACATCTCATGAGCATTTCATGTCAATCACTTCTGGATTGGCGAGATGCATTTCAAAAATGGAAAAAGAGGCGGAGCGCCGGGTTGAACGCCGTCACAGCATCCACAGAAGGTCGGCCCAGGTGTCACTCAAGAGGCCACTCCCCTTTGTTATGCACAATTTCGAACCTGGATAGAATACGAATAAGCCCCGCCCCCGTACAGTTGTCACGGTAACACATGTGACTGATTGAGACCAAAACCACAGTTTGTACCAGACTCTAAAGCTGATGACATGTTTTAACGTGGAAGTCAATGGGGATGGAGCCTCTAGTGGCCACCCTGTGCACTGCAAGTGTTTCCTGCTTGGTGGAAACATGTCGTCTTCATATGAAGACGTTAAATATCTCATGAGATGGTTTAACGTAGCAGGCATAACCTTTACTTCAAACACACTGTAGTTGACATTAGCAAAGACGGTGGTCATAACCAACGGCCGTTGCATTGACTATTTCCACACTCTGTAGTTGTGCACATGTAAACAAAAGTTATAATAACAGAGGCTCGTACTTTGTGACCTGAGCGGCACTGTGGCGTAAAATCCAGACGCTCTTTTATTTTTACTGGAGCTGAAATTTGTCATCTGTTGATGAGGCTGCTGCATCCTGACTCATTCTTTCCATTCCTCTGTTTTTCTCCCTTCAACCCCCCAACCCCCACCCCCCACTCCTCTATGTGTCTGTGTGTGTGTGTGTGTGCGTGTGTGTGTGTGTGTGTGTGCGTGTGTGTGTGTGTGTGTTGTGTGTGTGTGTGTGTGTGTGTGTGTGTGTGTGTGTGTTGAAGGTCTTAGCTGTGCTAGCTCGGCCCAGCCAGAGGCAACGCTCATTAACAGAGTTTAGCCACACAGGCGCTGAATGGGACAGCTTGTTGACACACACAATGGGATCAGGCTCCCTCACACTCACACAAACACACACACACACACACACACACACACACACACACACACACACAACCCAGTCATGGCTCCAGCTTGACGCGTCATGCCCCCCTCTCTTACCCTCTTCAAAATGTGCCTCTGTGTGTGTGTGTGTGTGTGTGTGTGTGTGTGTTTGTGTGTGTGTCAGAACAACCCATCCAGTGAGGTCATCTGATGCCCTGGTTCCTTCACCTTACACTGTCACATGAACTCACACGTCTGAGCACATACACACATTTTACATGCATACTCTGAGGTACCTATGGCAGATTATCAACACACACACACACACACACACACACACACACACACACACACACACACACACACACACACACACACACTCACTCTCACTCACACACACACATTGGAGGAGCACAATAAATCTATTGTCCCTCAGTGGCAACAACCACAACTGTCCCTCACAGATTTCAGTGTCTGCAGTAAAATTGTCTCCACATAGATTATATCATCCTCAAGGCTCTCCCTTAATCCAACCGCATGCACAACACCCACCCAGACACACACACATATACATACACATACACACACACGCACACACACACACACACACACACACATACACGCACGCACATGCACACACACACATGCTTAGTAATGGAATCAGCAGGCCCAATACACAGTAAACTGAGCAGACAGTGCTAATAGGTTCTTTCACTCTGGCCTGGTTTGTCCGTCACATGGCAACAGGACAAGGCTGTGTCTTATGGACCCGTCCTCTCTGCCGGATGGGACATATCAACTCCAATTTGGCCCGTCGCCGCCTTTAAGAAAATTCATCAGGCCCTCGTTAGGAATGAAAGCGTTCTGTGTGGCGGGATCCGGGGCAGATGGGAGATAAGTTCAGGCTCCCACGGAGGACCAGGAGTATAGAAGGAGAGCTGTGCTTATATGAGCGAGGTCGACAACATGCTCCAACATGAGTTCTCCTTCGGTTCTGGTGTGTTTTGAAGATATACACTTTTATATAGATGGTGCTTTTGATATTGTATGGAGTAATAATAAAGCACAGGGGCAGTAAATGAAGCTCATTCAGCAGAATAATAGAAAACGATTGATTTGGCCTTTTGTCCTTACTTGGAAGTGTTTCTGCCTCCACTGGTTCACTTCATTTAACTCATCTCAGCAGCCTGACTGATTATTACTGCTGCTGCTTTGAATGGTCACATGACTAGACACGCCTCTTCATAGGACGCATCTATGTACATATTATTTTTATCAAACGATATTCTTTAGAGCCAAAAGTGTTAAGATAATCACTTTCCAGTATGATACACTGCAGGGGAGCCTCACAAACAGTGACTCAGCAGAAAATTACCTTTTTTAATCAACAATTAGTGAGTGTCACAGCTGCTTGTGCATTAAACAGAAGGTTGGTCGTTTAAATCCCAGCTCCAATGTAGCGAAGCATATCTAGGATAATAGATACTACATATACTATATACTTTATCATTTCCATCTACACATTTCAAATATTAATTTTAAATAAATGTACATGCAGAGATGAAGAGTGCATTGTTGTACTCAATGAAACATAGTAGTGGGATGTTTGTCTGAATCCTGTCACACTATATAACTTCATTCTAAGAAGTCTGAGTTCACTCAACAAATTCTGACTTTAATCTCTCTAAAAACATTTTTTCATGCATTCCTCCTCATCTTCATCATCTGTTCAAATTAAAACCCAAAGCAGCAAAGGAACAATCGGAGAGTCTGTTAGACGCTGCTTTCACATGAGAGCACTTTGGAATCACACACTCGCTCTGACCACAGATGTTATATTTACTCTGTGACATTTGATCCACATTGTTTTCCATCTTTTCTCTTTCTAGCTTCATTTTCTTCTGTTGTGTGCAGACGTTGGTGACGAGGGCCAGTAAACATGGAGGGGGTTTACAGTACATGGCAGGGAGCTCCGCCTCAGTGCTGCTGCTGCTGCAGTATCGCCGAGTATTTGAGAATATGCCGTTTTCCCCCTTATGATGTTATTTTTTTAGACAGGACGAGGAAATGTCAACCGTAATAAACCTGATGTGACTCAGCTGGTTTCACCTCAGAGCTGATTCTACTTTTTATCAGGAATTCTATAAGAATAATGTTACTTTCTGGGTCCATTGCAATTAGTTTCACCCATTGTCAGTGTCTCACGGAGCTGAGTGTCACATCACTTGCTGTGGTCAAACACTCAAGAGGATCAGACGTTGTACCTGGTCCCTCCAGTCTGTTTTGACCCTTGCAGAATAATGCTCTGTTTTGAGGGGGCGTGTCACAGAGCTACTCCCTGAGCTGTCAATCACCCTCTTCCCTCCTTTAAGATAGTGTAGAGTAGGGGTGTCAAAGTCATTTTGACAGAGGGCCTCAGCAGCTCGACAAATGGCCAATTGTATCTGTATGCATGCACCGACTGCCTCTGTATTTAATTAGTCAAGTTACAAATATTGTACATTCATTTGCATATATGTAAAAATATATGTAAGCAGATACAGTAGCTCCAGTTATCGCAACATGAACCCTAGTATGTTGTTGATCCAGCTCCACACGGAATGTTGTAAGATGTGTGTTAACTGGAGCTGTTTGTCCTGATCTGGCTTAGACTGACGCCAGATTACTCTCTCTCTCTCTCTCTCTCTCTCTCTCTCCCCCTCTCTCGCCCTCTTATCTCCTCTCTATCTATCACATTCCTCCCTTTGATCAATGCCAGGGGCGTATGTGGTCAGAGTCAGTGTGTGAGTGCGCGGCTGAGATTATGGACGTTGTGTTATCATGTGTGTGTGTGTGTGTGTGTGTGTGTGTGTGTGTGTGTGCGCGTGTGTGTGTGTGTGTGTGTGTGTGTGTGTGTGTGTGTGCATACCAGATTGCTGCTGCTTTGATCTGCCATGCAGTGTTGTCTTTGAACTGGAGGAGTGAGTCTGACGGAGGCTGGTGTTGAAGCAGCAGAGGCCTTCAGCTGATAAGGAAAGAGTTAGCACAGCTCACTGAGAGGAACACAGCAAACGCAGGCTGATATATATTTATATATTTATTTTGTCATGCCTCAGATTTGATTTGATTGCGCTTACAGTGTTGTCTCTTTGTCTGTAGTGATGGATCTTAATTCACATTTCATAGGCATGCTCTTATTTTGGTGAAACACCATGTGGCTTTTATACTAATATCAGTAATTAAAACAGTGTTCTGAGACTGAGAATTGTCACTTTCAGAGTTTAGTCCTTTAGATTTTTCCTAGATCATAGATTTATTTTTTAATCAATCAAAAGCGTTAATTCAACTTGGGATCTACGGAAGGTCATTTTTATACAAATTAAACAGTGTATGAAAAAGAATAAGTATAGAAGTTTTCATATGTAAAGATGTATACCAACATTATATAACTCCTCCCTTTCGTCCTGTGGACGTAGCTCGTGGTATCAGATCGTCTCTGTGCGTCTGTAGTGACCACATCTCACTTCTCACACTTTTATTCAAATAAACATGTTCGTCATCTCTGTTCACACAGATCAAATGTTGTTTCTGTGCATGTTGAGTTTACACGTGTGTGTGTGTGTGTGTGTGTTTGTGTGTGTGTGTGAGAGAGGGAGAGAGAGAGGAGAATGTGTGCAGCGAGAGTTTGACTCCTTTAAAGAACAAACCAACAAACAAACAGTGAGTGAGGATCAATCACATGAAGTTCAGATACATAAACTCAGTTGTTGCTCCTGTAGCTGTCACATTCTTTCATGCCCTGATGGGAGCGTTTGCCCCCCAACCACATGCTTCTCATTTAGGCCCAGAGGCACCACGGCAGAGGACCTGACCTCCCCCCCTCAGGTTTTATGAGGCAGCCATTAACTCCCTGCATGGCACTGCTGGCCCTCTGCAGCCCTCCGTGGCCCTAAGACGTACGGCACCATGGAGCCAGGAGAACGTCAGAGTGACCATTGTGGGCGCTGTGGGGCTGTGGGGCCGTGAGGCTGTGGGGCTGTGGCGCTGGGGGGCTGTGGCGCTGTGGGATAAGGTGTGTCGCCTGGCTCGAGCTCTGACCCTGTGACTGTGATCCTCCATTAATCTGCAGCATTTGTGCTACTGAGCTAATGGATCCAGCCACAGCATTAACTGTGGGGGTGGGGGTGATGTGGGGGATTGTGGGTATTGAGCAAAGACTTGGAAACAAGAAACCCTCGTTTATTTATTTGTCAGAAGTGATCGACACCTGGATATTGTTGTTAAATCTCAGAATCCTTGTTTTCATTGTTATTTATAGTCACTGTGGGGGGCGTGGCCTCTTCACGTGATCCTGTTTACATACACTCAGCCTTGAGACTTGACACACACATGATGTTTGACTCTGGCTTGTTCTGGTGGAACAGACGGTGATGAAACAGCTGAGATCTGCAAACACACTCTAACTCCCTGTGTTTGAAACTTTTTGAGTTTTGTTTTTTGATTCAGTGTTAAACTTCTGCACTGAGACTCTTGATTTATGATATATGTACATGTGTGTGTGTGTGTGTGTGTGTGTGTATATATGTATATGTACATATATATATATATATATATATATACACACACACACACACACATATGTAGCCGTGATGAATCCAGAGATCAAAATGGACTGAAACCAAGACGGACTTAGACATTTAATCATTTACATTTATTGTGTGTATTGTCATTGAACATTCTATATAACTATCTATTGCACTTCTGTCCATCCTGAGAGTGGATCCCTCACCTGTGACTCCCCCTAAGGTTTCTATCTTTTTTTTTCCATGTTAAAAGGTTTTTTTTCCCCCGGTAGTTTTTCCGTACCCTGGCTGAGGGTCTAGGGACTGGGGATGTTACCCACTCTGTGAGACAAACTATGATTTGTAAATGCGGGCTATATAAGTATAAGTTGATTTGATTTGATTTGATATGTGTATATATATATATATATATATATATATATATATATACACATCAGTTATATGCATATTGATAATACAATTAAATGCTTTGGACAAGAAGCATCAGTCAACTCAGTATATTAGAAGAAAAATAGGAATAGAAAATAAAATAGAACATAGAATTAGATTAAATGAGAAATGTTGTAAAAACATAAAGTAAAATTGTGTATGTAAAATAAGATAAAAAAAAATAGTCTATGTAATAAACAAATTAAGTGAAAATGCATAATGTCAAATAGAATAAAGATATAAATGTAAAATAAAATAAATATGTAATAAGAAATAAAGTAAAATTGTACATGTACAATAAAATAAGTATCAATGTAAAATAAAAATGTCTATGTAAAATCAAATAAAAGTGTCATTGTATTAAACA
>JAFBJT010088206.1:143272-152619 GCA_016785325.1 Chascanopsetta lugubris
TAGTTTATTCTTTATTTTGCATATATTATCATTTTAGACTGAATCCTTGAAATCTCTACTGTGAGACAGTGAGCCACAGGCCAAGGGACCGTCTGCAAAGTTAGATTAATGCCTGCAACTATTTATTTTGTTAATTGTATTTTAGCAATAATTTTAACTATGAATGTTGGATGAATGTTGTGACCCAGGTGTTTTAGAGGCGGAGCTATCGATTCATATCTGTAATTTATTTTCTAAACGATATATACAGGCATGTATAGTTTTTGTAAAGTTAGAGATGTAGTGACATCATAAGGTGACGGTTACCAATCTTAGTGAATCTGGTGACCCTTTCGGTTGTACGGGGGCGGAGCTAATGGTTAATTCCTGCAGGTGATAGTATAATTGATCAAAATACTTATTTATTGATTATGATGTATTTGTGTAAAGTGAGTGCTGTATGAACATCACGGAGTCTGTGAAGCTGTCGCCGTGCAGCGTCTGATCTCTGAAGTGCTCGTGTGTTTGCACCTGCTGCTCATTAACACTCCTGTTAGCATGCTAGCATGTTAGCATCACAGCCTCAGCCTGTGGAGTGAGAGGCGGAGACTTGGACCACCTGTCCCTGAAGTGACACTGTGATTACACACTCAGCGTCAGGAGCGTTTGTATTTAGTCTTTGTGCAGATGACGACAGAGATGTTTGGACATTTGCATGAATGGATGACCCCGCCCCTCTTGTTTTTCTCTGCAGTTAATCTGGGGCCTGTGGTAATAATCTTGGTGACAGTGGCAGAGAGAGGGAGAGAGAGAGAGAGAGGGTCTGAATGTGAAAGCAGCTGGACACTCACTCAGCCGCACACTGACCTTGAAGAGCTGCTCTGTATAAAACATTACAGACGTCCTGAGAGACACTCAGCCAATACATAAAGGATACTGTCTGCTCATCTTCTCTCCTCCTCCTCCTCCTCCTCTTCCTCCTTCCTTCCTCTTCATCCCTTTCTCCAGACTACTCTCTTTTTATGTTCCTCCCGAGGTTCTTCTCTTCCTCTTCTTCACATCTGCTGTCTGTTTCTTCATTCACTCCTTTGTTCATCTTTTTTTAACCTCACCATTTAAAGAGGTTCAGCCTCGCTTTTCACACTGATTTTGATTTTCTATTATTGTTCTTATAGAGAGTATAACTAACTTTCAGTTAGTTCAATTATGGTTTGACACAGTTGTATATTAGAGTATGTAATACTGCCAGTCGAATTCTACAGTATGTGTGACTCTGAGGTAGAAAGAACACGATTTTGAAGTCTTCTACAACTATTTAAAGGTGCGGTGTGTACGATTTGGTGACCTCTAGAGGTGATTTGCATGTTGTATCTATCACCTCACCCTTCTGAACATGCAGGAAAACCTATGGTAGACTTCAGTTGTCATTAAAACTCAAAAGATGTTTAGTTTGTCCACTCTGGGCTACTGTAAAAACATGGTAGCCCCCGTAGAGAGGACCCGCTCCTCATGTAAACACACATTAATGGGCTCATTTAAGGGTGATGGATTAAAAATAAAACAAGTGATTATAAATTCATAAAAATGTCAGTATACATTGTTTTGTGACAAATGACCAAAATCGTACACAAAAACAGACATAAAGGCAAAATGTCAATTTAATATGTTTTTTTATTATTCATTATGTTATGACATGTTTTTAAATCCAGCACTTGTTCATACCTGCTCCACCTCAGAGGACGTCTCTGTGTCATCACTCACCAGTTCACTGCTGCTCATGTGTATTCATTTGCATTCATTTGAATTGGAGCAAGTGGAAGTTAAAAGTGTAATGTGACCAAACCCTGAGGTGTCCGTCAGATCAGCAGCTCTGCACCTGATCAGAAACCTCCTCATCATGGGTTCGGATCCCTGCTCCTCTCCCTGGAGGCAGCTCGGCGGCAGACGGCCAACTTTGAAGTCAATGACATTCCAGTGTGGGTCGGTCCCTCAGACACCGGCAGCCTCCTTCACAGACACTCTCACCCCCTTAGACAAACTTTAATTAACTTGTGTGTGCGAGTCTGAATCTCCCAGCTTAACCTTTGACCCGCCACGTTACCTGAGCGCCGCCGCTACAAGTGCCCCCCGCTGACAGAGAAAGGCTGCATAAAGACAAGATTAGCCGCTCGCCATTGTCTCCTCTGCTCGTCTCACTAGAAAGGTCTTCGCGGCTCCAAGCCCAACAGGCAGAATCGAGCACTTGAGCTCTCAGACTGGAGGCTAAGGGCCAGCTGGTAGTCAGGTTGTAGTTAGCACTGGCTCAGAGGGTTTGGACCTAACCTTGTAAAACCTCTCATGGTGAATAGAAGTGGAATTATGTTGGGCAAATCCCTGTGTGTGTGTGTGTGTGTGTGTGTGTGTGTGTGTGTGTGTGTGTGTGTGTGTGTGTGTGTGTGTGTGTGTGTGTGTGTGTGTGTGTGTGTGTACATGTTCTGTCTGGCTCCACAGTGGCTGCCTGAAAGAGGTTTGGACACTTGGATAATTGCTTGGACCTGACGCCGACCGTACACCCTGCTCCCCCTCACAAAACCATATCCGCTATATCAGCTTTATATGTGTGTGTGTGTGTGTGTGTGTGTGTGTGTGTGTGTGTGTGTGTGTGTGTGTGTGTGTGTGTGTGTGTTTGTGGTCAGGGAAACTATAGAGAAGACTCATAAACCCTAGAAAGAGCGTCTCTGTGTGAGCTGCTTCGTGTTTCCAAACTTCTCCTGACCTCACCGAGGATCGACTCAGCTGACCAGAGTTATGAGTGTGTGTGTGTGCGCGTGTGTGTGCGTGTGTGTGTACATGTATGTGTGTGTCAGCAGGGGGAAGTGGCTTTAGGGGAGGCAGCTTTACAACTGACAAGTCGTTTGGCACTGTGAACCTTCCAGTCTCGCCACTGTCCTTGAAATTGGATCAACACGACAGGAAGTCTGCTGCCTCTGGTTCTTCATGTCTGCTGGAGCTGTTCCCTCCCTCCGAGCTCTGCAGCTCTGCCTTTGTCTCACTCCACACACACACACTCCGCACTTATTCATCTGTGGTCATGTAGTGTGTGTGTGTGTGTGTGTGTGTGTGTGTGTGTGTGTGTGTGTGTGACACCCATAAACCGGGCCGCTCTCCTCCGAGCACTTACAGATAATCCCTACAATTAGCCACAAAGGCTGCAGACCTCTTTGATCAGCGCGGGACGAAGAGGAACTCTTCTTCATCACTATCTCTGCTCCTGTCGCACTTTAGCAAACTGATACTGCATCTGTTAAGAGGAGGAGGAGGAGGCTCCTCTCCCTCTTTCTCTCTCTCTCTCTCTCTCTCTCTCTCTCCCTCTCCCTCTTTAATGTGGGGCAGTTTGGGGTTTGTGATTACAGCATGTTCGGCAGTTTGTTTATGGCTTGAGTTACTGTTGAGAGGCAAAGTCGGGCCACACAGATACTGGGGTGGACGGAGAGGAGGAGGAGGAGGAGGAGAGATGAAAGGAGCGGAGACTGAGAAAGAGGAGAGGGATGTGATGGGGTGATAGTGAACTAAAAGGAGAAGACGGATGTTTTGTATAAAGTTTTTATCCTCATATAAAAAACATCGAATTTCTGTTGCTTCATGTCAGCACAACGTCTCAGACCTTTGTTTATGTTTATGAATCTGAATTCTTCTCCTCCTCTTCTCACCTCACATGTTTGATTCCAAACATCCTGATTCTTATCATTTCCACATTGACTTGGTGAAGTGCATCTGACTGCTGGTTAAGTGGAAACATGGTTTCCAGATGTTCCGGGTTTTTATACATTATAATATATTAATACTTTCACCTCATGAAAGACAAAACACAGGAGCTGAACAGAATATCCTCTTACTTCTGTTATTAAAGGAACATTCAGCCTCTTTATTCCTGTAACTGGAGCATATTAACCCACACAGTCATTTTAACCACATCTGCTTTTCCTTTTTTTTATTTTGGTATTTTTTAAAGTACTTCTGGAATGTGACGTCCTCTGCTACATTCTCCAGTTATTACTCACAGCTCTGCACACTCCTTTATATTTACTGTACTTATACATATTTGCTTTCAGATGTTGCTTTGCCATGACTCCTGGCTACTTGTGTTCACTGAAACATTTTCAGACATTAAACAGGATTTGATAAAGCTTCGTTGGAGCAAAGGAGACATGTAGTAAAATAAGAGACTTATGTAAAGCATGTGATCAGCAAGTCAAAGTGAAGTACCATCATACTCTGAATGAGTCAAGGATGAAGCAGTGAATGGGTGACAGGGTGAGAGAGAGAGTGAGGTACAAGCACAAGATGAGAAACACAGGATTTCATGTGATTGTGTTTTCAGAGGAATTGTAATTAGAGAGAAGTGTTACTCACACACACACACACACAGGCACACACACACAGGCACACACAGACACACACACACACACACACACACACACACACACTCACCGGAGGTTTGATTACCACACACACATAAGTGTATTTATGTGCACTTACACATAAATACACTCATGGTGAACACTGGAATGTGCAAACCTTAACACCCACTCAGACATACAATTTAAGGAGCACACACACACACACACACACACACACACACACACACACACACAGTTGCAGCCAGCATTACCAGGGAATACGATGACTCAGTGATGACCCCACAACATCTCTCCCCTCTTTCACACTCCTCTGCTCTCTTTCTCAGCCCTCCTCCCTAACCCTTCACATAACCCTCCCGGACTCCAGAGAGGGGTGGGGGGGGGGGGGGGGGGGGGGGGGGGGGGGGGGGGGGGGGGGGGGGGAAGGGGGGGGGAAAAGGGGAGGGAGGGTGGGAGAAGAGGGATGAGAAATGACGAGGAGGGGGTATGATAGGGCAGCATGTGTATATGTGTGTATGTATTATTAGCTCAGGGTAAACAGGAGTCAGCATGGGAACAGAACCATGTTAGCACTGTGCCACGATCACAGAGCTCCACCAGCCTCTTCATCTACATCCTCATTCTGCCGGGATGATGCTAACATTGTAGCATCATGCTACAACATGACAGTATCACACTGATCGTGGATGATGTCATCATTTGTCATCATATTTCTCCCTTTGAAATTAGCAGTGCAATCCACTAGAACACATTTGCATCTGTTAGTGGTTCGTCAACTGATGCGTCAACAACCACCAGGGCTGCAGTTCACAGGGTGGCCACTTGAGGCTGGCTTCGATAGTGAGTAAATCCCCATTGACTCCCATGTTTAAATGATCACCTTTAGAAGTGAATATAACATGTTTGAAGTCAGGTATAGCTTTTCTAGCTCACATATTTTCATTCTATCCAGGTTTGAAATTGTGCACGATTAAGGGGCGTGGCCTTTTGAGTGACACCTGGGTCGACTTGACACGTTCTGTGGATGCTGTGTTAACACCGCCACAGTACACAGTATGACTGTGTGTGAAGGCCGGCGATGTAGTCTAATCTGAACTGAGCTGCGCCCAGATCTGATTCCCAGACCATAATAGTCCGTGTGGTCAAACGTGCACAGTGTGTCTCACATGCACTGTTGCTAATTTGAGTGAGACAGGCCTCATCATTAAAGCTGGTCCTGTAGACGCTGTGCTGACTGTACGTCAGATGACAGAGATGGTGACAGACTGAGACAGGGGACAGGGACAGAGGACCACAGCCCTGGGAAAGGACAGATAAGGGAAGAGAGTGGCCGAACTCTGGGTCATCTGGCAGAGAGGGAGAGAGAGGGAGAGAGAGGGAGACGGAGCTGGGCATAGCCTTGGGAAAAAGTGGGAATCCCCCGGAGGAAGGCAGCAGCACTGACCCAGCAGGGACAGACCCGTGGAGCCCGAGCAGGAGAGGAGCTGTAGCTGCTGGGAACCGAGTCCCTCATGTCCTGCCAGGATGCTGCCTTCACCCCGACCCCCTGTGGACACACACACTGTGGCCCTCATCCTGCTCCAGGTCAGGGGCTTCTGGGTAACTTCCCACCAATTAGGTTCCCTCCCTCCATCAGGGAGCCGGCAGAGAAGAAGGGCCGGGGATCGATGGATGGATGGATGAACTCCATGGTACCCTCCACCCTGACACATTCACTGTCATGTGGCTCCGCCCATTAAAGACCCTCGAACAGCCTGTAGGTCAGAGGACATGGTCATAGATGAGACTATGTATTTCCTAATATGGGGTTTGGCTGGTGGTGGAGTGTGTTCACTGTACAGTAGTGTTGATTGTGTAACATCTGACTGAAGATAAAGATGGATGCAGTGTCCGCGATGCAGAGTGCCTGACTCTGTCTAACTCCTCCCATTTCCTGTTTCACCCAAAAACAAAGAGGCCGAGCACAGGTAGAGCTGGGGAGGGCCCACGGTGCTGTCACAGCATCTACAGAACGTGACAGGTGTCATTCAAGAGGCCACGCCCATTAATTTTGCACAATTTCAAACCTGGATATATTAAAGATAAGTCCCGCCCCCACACAATTGTCATGGTAACACATGTGACTGATTGAGACCAAAGCTGTAGTTTGTACCAGACTTTAAACATGTTTCATTCACTTCTAAAACTTGATCATTTTAACATGGGAGTTTATGGGAAATGTGCCTCTAATGGCCACCCTGTGAACTGCAAGTTTGTACACAATATTGGACTCCTCCGTCAGCCGTGGAGGTTTTTCGCCTCGGTCTGTACTGTCCGCTCTTCAGAATCTTGATTACCAGTATTATAACAGATAGTAAATACCATAGAATACAGTCAAAGTCATTTCCATGCCAGTGGAAGTTGTGAGGCCCCTGCAGGAATTATTGGATTAGTTGTATCTTCATGAGGCACTTTTAGATCTGTATTGAAAACTCCTACCTAATACACTGAACCCGCAGCCTGATGTGGATATCTGTGCGTGTGATGGCACCTGAGCACATTCCCCTGCAGATCACAGCACTTCTTATCTGCAGTGTCAGCACTTGAATGGTACGGTCCACAGTGTGTGTGTGTTTACTGTCCTTGAGTCTGACCTGAGCATGAACCTGCTCAAATCTGTTTTTATGATGTGGCCCATTTTCATTAAACATGGCTTCTCTCCTCCTTCCCTCACTTGTAATTAAAAGGCAGTGGGAGACTGGTGGTACCACCTCATATACCAGAGGAGACAGTACCTGGCCTGGGGGGTTAGCTCAATGTTTACACACCCACACAGTCACCACACAGGTGGAGCTCAGATAATGGATTCAAGCAGAATGTATGTTCAACTCTTTTGGGTTGAAACTGACTATGGGTGGTATTAAAGGTGATAGTTGAGTTTTATATAAATAATATAACTTTGAATTTAATTTAAAACACATTATAATGAAGCCCTCCAACGCATAACAACCAGTCCACAGTCATTTCTGACATTACCTGTCATACACAAAGACACACTTTTGGATATTCATTCGGTCTTGTATATTTATTGCACATTCTCCATATACTTGAACGATATATATTTCAATTTAGCTATATATAATCATAATATGCAAAGAATCTCAGTTTTGAAAATTCAAAGAGGGAAAAACATAAACAATCTTGAAAAATGTGATGAATCCAAACTTAATCAAAAAAATAGAGAAGGTAACAGAAATAACAATAAAAGTAAAAATAACAAATTAATAAATGACTGATCCCACTCTTTCAGAGTGTAAACATCATCATGGGTCCAGCTCAGACACCAGTGTGTACTATGATGGTACTCATAGTACTTACACTGCAGTATCAACACAGTTCTACTTCATTGTTTGTAAAAAAAAATTCAGAAATTTTAAAAAAAGGTGATAAAGTTCTGAATGGCAGAACATTTGTGGTCAGATGTTGAATTGACCTCAGGTTAGAGTTGACTCTCTTGGTCCTGACTTCAGAGATGATGGAGGTCGCCATGGTTACGTGATCAAAGACACACAGAGGCTGAGGGGGTGGAGCTACATTCTGGATCCTCAGTGTTTGGGTTTAGGGTTTTCCTGAAGAGTCCCCCAGACCTCCGACAGACCCATTATGGGCTCACGCCTCGGTCCTGCCGCTAGTGTGTGTGGCTTCCTGTCTGTGTGTGTGTGTGTGTGTGTGTGTGTGTGTGTGTGTGTGTGTGTGTGTGTGTGTGTGTGTGTTTGTGTTTAGGCAGGTCTGAGGAGATAATGGCCCTGGGAGGCTGAGACATGCTGTGTAATGGAGACAGATAACCCAGACTCACTGTAAACATGTGTCCATAGGGTGTGATTCATAGTGTACACATATATAGAGCCACACACACACACGCACACACACACACACACACACACACACACACACACAAAGGTGTTGTAGGCTGGCGGCCTAATACATGTGAATATCTAACGTGTATAACTTCTATGTTTCATTGCGTCATGACTTCTCTTTGGGTCCTGTGGTGGTTTTTGGACTTTGTTTTTGACAGTTGGATATAAACAGTTTAAATTTGACTTTTCCACCAATCAGCTCTCTCTAAATAGTGGAAACACCGCTGAGTGACGGGCTAATTACAAAGCCAAATAAATACATGCCAGGGAACGGAGCTTAATGACTGCTCCACTGCTGCATTACACCTCATGTTCTCTCTCCATCTGATCAGCTTCTACAGACGAGTTGTTGCTCCATGTTCCAGGTGCCGTCAGACATTAGGCAACTTATTACATGTGAAAGGTGTATTTTGAAATGTAGGACTTGTGAACCGCAGTACTGTGACATCTGGTAACCCATAGCAACCATGTAGAAATATGTCCATAGAGACATGTGCAGCATATATCCTGAATATATCAGATTGAAGTGCAGTGTTTGATAATACTACAGTCATTCATGCAGAGACCTAAACAACCTATCGATTATCTCCACTATCACTGGTATGCATGTGTATTTATATGTTTATTTATATGTTTAGTTTAGTAAGTGTGGATTTTACTCGTGTTTCCTTTGTACTTTGTGTGTTTTCAGTCACTTTAGTGAAGTTTAATTTGAAAAACCTCACGTCTGTGGATCTGTTGTACCTCTGCCTCAGTGACGGATCCATGTGGTGAGGTTACATGCACCACTGTGCATCCCAGATAGCTGTGTGCATATGTGTGTGTGTGTGTGCGTGTGTGTGTGCACTCGTGCACGTGAGTCGGAGGACGCCAGGCTGTCTCCACTGGAGGAGGCCCAGTGTGTGAGCGTGGAGGTGGAAGGGGAGAGGAGGACGAGTGAGCTTCTATAAATCAGGCCAGATTAGAGGTAGAGAGGCCTTCTCCTTCTTCTCCTCCTTCTCCTCCCTTCATCAACAACCTCCTCTGCTTTATATCAGCCGACACACACACACACACACACACACACACA
>JAFBJT010088206.1:157733-167733 GCA_016785325.1 Chascanopsetta lugubris
CGCCTCCTCTGGATCAAACAGAGGGAGGGTTAGGCCGAGTAAATCATTTCCTGTAAGTGGACGTTCAGGACGTTCAGATCTGAGTCAGACGTGTGCGTTCATTTCAAACAGAGGCATCACAGGAACGCTTCACCACAGAGCCGGTTCCTCTGCTCCTTTAATGCTGGTGCTGTTTTGTCTTTGATCTTCTGATAAGATCCATCACAGTCTCTAACTCTTTCACGTAAGCACTGTTTCTCAACCAGTGTTTGGCATATAGTTACTTCTCCCAAAAAGTAACTAATGCAGTAACTGTCATCATAAAGGAACTAGTTACCAGGGAAGAAGAGGATGTGTGTGATCTTGAGCCACATGGGGATTTTCATGTTGTAGTACCACGTGAGGCCACCGGGAAAGATTTGCTACACGCTCAGGGGAGGAGCTGTATCCTGTTCTATGAATATATCCATGGTCTAACTGCGTATGTTTGTTTGTGTTGGGGTGTGAGGCCCCGCCCACCTCTGCCTCTGATTGGCTCTCCATGAAATGGTAAAAGATAATGATCTTGACTCTCATTAAATCTTTATTATCACCTCCTGAGTCTGGATGAACCAGATCATCCCAGAAACTGTTGCGAGCTTAAGTGTTGATTCACGGCTGCTGCTCTAACATTCTTCACCCCCGGCCCCTTGTGCCCCCATGTTCTTTTCCCAGAGTGAGAATTGAACTTGTGACATTTACAGCCACACTCTGATATTATTATTGTACCAGTGTGTTCAGAGAAACTCTCCTTTGAAACAGTGCCTGTTTTTCTTTTACTGCTCTGCCTGCTTTCCTGCCCATCTTATGAGATTCCTGTGTGCGTGTGTGCATGTGTGCATGTGTGTGTGTCAGTGTCAGACGTGGGAATGTTTTATCTTTCCTGAGTTATCCAGAGTTTCACTTAATGACTGTTACTCTGGACGCGTCGTCCAGACGCCGTGTTAGAGGAGACTTCTCCTCCTCTATGGTGTAACACAATCTAAACCTGCGCAGAGCCTCCACAGACATGGAGACACTAATGTGTGTGTGTGTGTGTGTGTGTGTGTGTGTGTGTGTCAGTGTGTGTGTTGCATTGTGTTTTCCTGCTTACCTGCTTGTGTTTCTGGTTTGAGGATGTTGTGAGCTCAGGGTGAGAAGAAGCAGAGCCTGGATCTGCTTTCCATCACACTGAGCTGCCCAGGGCCAGAGAGAGCCGACACACGCCGACACACACACACACACACACACATACACACACACACACACACACACACACAAACACGCACACATTTTCTTACACGGTGGATTAAAGCAGCCAATAGCAGTGAGCTTCACAGAAAGGCCAAACATGAGTAAACCTCAGTGGGTTGAACATGTAAAACACAAAAGCACAAACTGCTCCTCACTATAAATAGAACACATGTAACATTGTTTTATAATCCGTCATAATCCAAAACAACATTTAATGTCCGCAACTTTGTCACTCGGCTCTGACTCGTTGAACATGCAGCTCAGGAGAGAGGCTACATTTACTCACACACACACACACACACACACACACACACACACACACACACACACGCACGCACACACACACATACACACACTGTCCCAATTTCATTCTATGTAGAGCATGTTAAATACATGATGAGGTGAAATCCTGGGATGGTATGGGATAAAAAGTAATATATTAAATAAAATAATATAATCATATAATGAATATTTTATAATATTTAAAGATAAATAACTCAACATAATCAGGAAATATTATGAAAGTCATTTTTGTCCATAATGATAAAGAATATAATAATATTCTTACCAGCATATGAACATGAATGTTTTTATTGTCATTGCACAAAAACAACAAATATTAAATTAAATTATTTGCTAAACAATAGAAAATATAATTACATGCATTCAAAAAATCTATATCATTCAATTGTAAAGTCACACTCTCTCAATTTTTTGCAATGATGAGTGCAGTTATGACTTGAAATATTATCTTTAATGTAACAAATAGTCTGTTATTAATCCTCCTTAGTAACATATTGTTGATTTATACACAAATGAAACACTAAATACTTGAAATATTGAAATGAAAAGAATAAACAGGAAACAAGCACTGTGCAGCGAGCTCTGAACATGACTTCTTCTCTGTCCTCGCGTAAACAAGTGGTGAGAAAGTGGCAGCAACCTGTGACCAATCATATCTGTCTCTCTGTCTGTCTGTCGGTTTGTCTGTCTGTCTATCTGTCTGTCTCTCTCTCTGTCTCTCTCTCTCTCTCTCTCTCGGTCTGTCTGTCTGTGCCGCCACATCATTCTGATAATCTGATCATATTTATTTCATCATATCAGATTGACACAGACGCTCAGAGCTGCGGAGGCTGCTCAACCACTGCTGCTATAACACAATCACTTCCTGTCTGCAGAGTCAAACACTGCATCTCTGCTGTAGGTCTTTATATCTGGCTTTTATTTTGAAAAAGTGAAACTTGGATCTGCAAAAAAAAGTAATTACCCATTTGTAGAAAACTCTATAGTTTGCAGTACAGTCGTCATAAAGCTGTGAGAGTTGATAGCTGCTGTCACTCAGAGAGATGCTGCCATGGCGACTGACACCAGCCAGGGGCACACACCCTGTAATGATGCTGTCATGTCATGTTTATATATTTTACTACACCCACACACACACACACACCACTGACAGCGTGTGGCGCTGTTACATCAACACCCCCAAACACTGTAAACACTGTGATCATGTAGTCAGCTGTTTTACTGTCTGACACATCAAAGAACTCTGGTCAAAAATCATTATATGCATCAAAGAGGCCACACCCCCAATCAGTGATGTCATAGGAGGTGACATGTAATGACATCATCAATAGAACATGAAGCGTATCGGCTCTGCCTCTCATGATCTGATTTCATACAAAGTTACTCATAAAATAAAATTAGTAAAATACATTTTTACTAATCAACAAAAAAAATCATTTTAAAAATACCTGTATATACAACAAACTACATTTATTATGTTGCAGTATTAGAATGCAGTACCTCTACTCTGTCCAGGGCAGATGAAGATGTGTGGAGGTTGTGTGTGCATGCACATATGTGTGTGTGTGTGTGTGTGTGTGTGTGTGTGTGTGTGTGTACGGTGTGTGTGTGTGGGTTTTTGTGTGTGAGAGAGTGTTTATTTGTGTGTGTGTGTGTGTGTGTGTGTGTGTGTGTGTGTGTGTGTGTGTGTGTGTGTGTGTCTGCAGGAAATAGAGCCATCACAGGAGTTGGAGGGAGGGTGCTGAGGGCTGAGCACTGCCCTCTCTCACCAACATAAGATTATGATGTGTGTGTGTGTGTGTGTGTGTGTGTGTGTGTGTGTGTGTGTGTGTGTTTCTATAGAGAGAGAGGGAGAGAGTGAGCGAGCGAGCGAGCCTCCCTCTGCCAATAACTCAGCCCCTGTGTTCCTGCTGTGTTGCAGACGAGCGTGTAAAATTGTCAGAACCTTTTCACCCTCATGTGTCATAAGAACCATTAATAGCTCACTGATCCACACAAGCTGTTTCCACTCACCATGTTCTCCCACAGGAGGCTGCCCACTGTCACTGTGGGAGGTGTCACTTGTGCCATGCTCGTGTGTGTTTGCTGTTTGTTTGCACTTTTTCTCTCATTAGCTTCACTTCAGTGTTTTCATCAGTTCACTGAGTCATTACGACAAATCCCACTCCCACTTTAACATCCCTGCCATGCCCACCCCTACACCCCTTGTACCCATACCCCACTGCCCTTACCCCATTACCCGCTGGTTGCCCCCACATTGCTCAAATGCTCCACCCCCACCCCCCCACCCACACACACACACACACAGCTCAGCCCACCTCTGTTTGAAGGCAGACGTACAGGGTCCCACAGGAGGAGCAGCCTCTGTTCATCCACCAGCTTAGGAGGGCAGGGATTGGGTTTAGGCGACAGGTGCCAGAGGGACCAGCCAGTCCCTTCACAGCAACACACACACACTCATACACACACCCACACACACACAGAAATACATACACACTGAATCTGGCTATGCCTTAATCCCCAGCCAGCTGTTGCAGTTGCTAGCCCAATCAGTCTAAAGTGTCGAGCGCTGAGGATGCTTGTGTGTATGTGTGTATATATATGTGTGTGTGTGTGTGTGTGTGTGTGTGTGTGTGTGTGTGTGTGTGTGTGTGTGTGTGTGTGTGTGTGTGTGTGTGTGTGTGCGTGTGTGTGTGTGAGTTGGGGGTCAGGTAGCTGCCACACATGCCAGTCATCCCAGCAGTCCAGAGAGTTTGGAACCAGAGCCCTGTCCACCCCATGATGGTCAAGCCTGATAGATTCATAACACATGTTTCCCTGGCACTGTCAGCATGTACACACACACACACACACACACACACACACACACACACACACACATAATACACCCTCATTCATTATCTCTCCCCAGGCTGAGATATGCCCAATCCTATCACAGTCCACCGTGAAGGCCAGCAGAGGTGAGGTGACCCTATGGACACGGGCTAATCCATCAGGGGTGTGTGTGTGTGTATGTGTGTGTGTGTGTGTGTGTGTGTGTGTGAGAGAGAGAGAGTGTGTGAGTGTGTGTGAGTGCGTGTGCGTGTGTTTGTCAGCGTGAATCGCTGCCAGTTCATGGCTCATGTCATCACGGGGGATTCTCAACATTCAGCAGATTATTACTGGATGCTTCACACACACAGACACAACATCATGACTGTGTCACACAAACACGCTAATATCATGCTAATGTCACCGTTTATAATCCCTGAAAACACACTGAGTTCCACACTCAGTAACACAGTCTGTGCCGTCTCCCTGCCGGTGAACATGCATTTTACATTAGAGCCTGAGTTTGTTGTTGCCATGTCAGATGACATCTTCATTTATACGTTTATTAAATAAACGTGATGTGATGTATCTCCTCATGCCATCATTTGTTTGCCTCCGTCCTAAACAGATGCACCAGTCGCTCATTTTCTCATAAAGCAGCTGCTCAGTAGGAAAGTGGTCGATACGTGTATGATTCTACGTTGCTATAAAAGCACAGCTGAGGCGTCACACACTCAGACAGTCAAATGTCACTGGTGCCATCGCACAATTGTTATTGTCATGTTACCTGAGTTATTGCTCATCGCATCGTCCCCACACTCTACATAGTTTGACTCTGATTGGATTAAATTCTCAGAAATCAACAGCCGGTGGCGCTGGACAGGACTACGATACTTTGTGTGCGCACTTCAATGCAAAATATAATTAAGACGTCATGTGTTTTCTACTTTGTGCGGGATTCTAATAGGAGGCTTGTGTAGACTAATACCGTACTCAAAGAGTGGAGGAAGCAGGGTCAAGGTCGGGTTAGCGGCGCTCCAGGAAGTCGCTTATCAGCTTTTACTTTGTATTCTTATTATCTCAACTTTGACAGGAGGGTCACAGTGTTGTTTGTTTACAAGTAAATAAGATTCAAAAAAAGAGTCTGCGTGGGTCGACATCACACTCAAGGGAAACATGTGTCACAAATGTAAACAGATCACCCCCTGCTCTCTTTAATGTTTACTTCATATGTGATCGCACGTACAAAGTAAAGCTGTGGCCGTGCTTCATTAAAACAGTAGATGCTGTTTGTGCGAGTGAGCAGGAGAGGGACGTGTGGGACGGCTCTGATTAGTTCTGCCATGACATGGAGGAGACAGACAGACGGCTGAACGAGCCTCCCTGTGCGGGTGTGAGTGAAAAGCAAATGCGAGTCTTATGAGGATGATTCACATAATGCGATGATTTCGTAATGTCGTTAGTCCATTTGCGTGATCACAAGATGAAACTCTGCGCTACATCACCAGTTCATGTGGACCACTTCCACTGGACATGAATATGATATCTGTTACGAGCCACATCAATGGGATGTGTTAATGTGATCCTCAGTCTGAGCATGAGGCCCACGCAGACACATGTTCCCCCGACACTGTTTTACTGAGGAACGGCAGAGGAAGCGCCTCCCGTCAATACTCGGAGAATAATAGGCACACCCCACGAAGTTCTTCATGTTTCACATTGACTTTCTCTTGGTGCAGTCCAACCAGCTCCTGCAAGTGGATCCAGTATCAGAGCTTTTAGCCCAGATTCCCAGTCTCCACATAATCAATGCACTCTGACAATCAGAGGCAATTAGCAGCAGAATATATGGAATCATAAGTATTATATTATCTTCCTCCCCGGAGCTGTTTGCTGTGCGAGTGGAAATGACTCTGAGATCATTACACAGTCCATCGACACCCAGACTAATGAACCCGCTTCGCTCTTTATTATTGCAGACGACTCAGCTCAGTCTGTTCGTGCTGATTCTGTGTTTTTGTGTTTCATTCGGCACCTTTAAACTTTTCATATACCTATAAACATGTATCTGGCTCCTCTAACCACAAGGTCATTGTATTTCCTGGTCAAGACGCTGAGCCCGTTTTAACATGGGGGTCTATGGGGATTGACTCACTTTTGCCTCAGGTGGCCACTCTGAGAACTGCAGGTTTTTCCACGTCTGTGTTGGACTCATCTGTCAGTTCCTGCTTTAGGGTTAGGGTTAGTTACCTGTGTTCCACCTCTTTGCCCATTTTTGGATGAAGCAGGAAGTGGAAGGAGTTACGCGACGAGTGAACCGCCCACCACGAGCTTCATAAGCTCTCTGCAGAAACCTATGGGTGATGTCCATCTTTATATACAGTCTGTGGTTATGGCAGTAATGGTGTATGATCATGTACTTGTAATACATATCACTGTATTGTAAAGCGAGAGTTTTATATTCTTATTAATAAATCATTTTAAATAGTGAGAGTTAATGTACAGACTCTTTCAAAGATTGATCAGGAGAGATTGACATTACACTCTACACACTTTATACTGTACTGTACTATACTGTACTGTATCCCTCTCAACATGTACTTTGTGTAAATCATGGAGGTCATTCTCTGGAGTACGTAGTTGTTGTGCTGGAACATGTGTGTGTGTGTGTGTGTGTGTGTGTGTGTGTATGTGTGTGTAACAGTCCTGAGTGAAGAGTTTGAGGGTGAAGCTAAAAGAGGAAGTGTGATGTGCTATCAGCTGTAATCATCATGGGGTCAGATCCCAGCAGGATATGGGTTTGATAGAGAGCTGATGGCATCAACTGCTAAAAGTGATTTCCAACTGAAAGTTCTTACTCTGCTTTATAGTGAAGGGTACTGTGTGTGTGTGTGTGTGTGTGTGTGTGTGTGTGTGTGTGTGTGTGTGTGTGTGTGTGTGTGTGTGTGTGTGTGTGTGTGTGTGTGTGTGTCAGGGAGAACTGGAGAGCCCCTGAGTGCTCTTTGTGCTAATAAAACAGCAGCTCTGTGGGACACTGGACACTCTGGATCAAACTCCATCACATTACTGAAATATTACACCTCCTTCATCTGACGCTCTGATGTGTCTGCATGTCAGAGGTGTGTGTGTGTGTGTGTGTGTGTTTGTGTGTGTGTGTGTGTGTGTGTGTCTATGTGTGTCTCTGGGTGTGTGTGTAGCACTGTGTGCTCGTGTGATATACCATGATGCACACAGTGTTGTCAGCTGTTTGACAGTCTTTTAAATTACAATCTGTGTGTGTGTGTGTGTGTGTGTGTGTGTGTGTGTGTGTGTGTGTGTGTGTGTGTGTGTGTGTGTGTGTGTGTGTGTGTGTGTGTGTGCGCGCGCGCTCATCAACCCCCTGTCCTCTAGCACAGTATGTGATATGTTCACCTCCCTGTGCTGGGATCAGTGTGTGGACATTATATTTATTATTATTCAGGGATGAGTTCAGTTTAAGTCTGAGAGTCACTCAGAATCAAATGTAAGACCAACTTAAAACTGAGACGATCACACAAGTTTGATAGGCACCATTTGAAGTAGATTAAATGATGATGTGATGATCCTTCATTTTACATATTTAACATTTTATTTAAGAAGAAATATTTAAATGGAAATCATTTTACCATCAGAACTTTTTTAAACAACATTAATTAATTATTAATTCCCCCTCTCTAAGATATAACATTTATCAAGATTTTAAAGTGACAAATTCAGTACTCAATATTCTATCAAATATTGCAGGATTATTTTTGAAATAAAAAAATAAAAATACATAACTACAATGAAAACTGCAGGGATGGAGCTGGTAGGTGTAAAATGAATGAGATGATGTGATAACATAGCCCCCTGTATCCACAGAGAGTGTGTTGGGCCTGTGTTGGTGCTCTGATGCAGCCGCAGAGTAAAAGGCAGCAGGAGCCGGAGCAGGAGCCAAAAAGCAGATTATGACTCCTGACAGGGGGCGCGAGCATCAAGCTGTTGTTGTGAATCAGTAATGATCCAGATTTACGTCTCAATCCCACGTCCACTGATGAGGCTGAGATCACAACACACACACGCGCCAAATTACTACTTCGTCCCGTGACTCAGTCTTAACATGAAATGAGATTAAATTACACTTTAATGAATCTCATAGAGAAACCAGCACATGCTGAGAGGGAAGTGGGATTATTCAGACAATAATCTCAGAATACTTCAAATTAGAAGAACCACAGCTTTGTTATGATCAGATCACTGTGGTTGCATGTTGATGCTCTATTATTAGTGCTATAAATACACTGAAAGAAAAAGTAAAAAATTATAGATACAATAATAATGTAATTTACTTTTAATGGCACTGTCTGTAGTTTGTGCAGCCTCAGCACGAACACTGCAGCACCTGTGTCAATACATTTGTCTCGTTTTAGGTTTTTCTTTGTCGTCCACAAAGATCACTATCACAGTTATGTCTGAAAACTCTTTTTCAGTTTTAATGTTCCGTGTTGAAATACTGACTAATTCATGTTAAATCATAATTACACCATTGAAGCCGTGGAGTCATATACAATGAGTGTAGAACCTGTTCTGCCTCCATGTTTTGTGTTTTTCTTTTTTCATTATTATTATTATTGATATTGGTATTATTTTTATAATATTTGTTGTTGTTATTAGTATTATTATTATTATTATTATTAATATTATTTTTATTTATTTATTTACTTTACTTCGATGAACCTTAGAACCTTTGTTTGTCTCTTAAAGGTGCAGTGTGTAAGATTTCTGTCATTTTCGTCACTCCTAAAAAATATTACAAAACAATTACATACAGACATCTTCAAGAATTTATAATCACCTAAATGTTTTGTTTTTTTTTCCATTACCCTTAAATTAGCCTATTAATGCATAGTTTCATGAGGAGCGGGTCCACTCTATGGGGGCCGCCATGTTTTTACAGTAGTAAAAGTGGACATACCAAACTGAGTACAACTGAACTCTACCATATGTTCTCATGCATGTTCAGAATCGCGATGGTGAGTTGATGGATACAACATGCAACTTCACCTCAAGATGTCACCAAGTCTTACACACTGCACCTTTAAAGTAAGGATAAGTAGAAATACAGAACATAACAGATACAGTCAAAAATACTCAAAGCAACACGTGTAGGGTTCAGTGGCATCTAGTGTTGCGATGGAGTATGACAGAGTGTTGTTTGAGTCTCACAGAGGAACACGGAGTCATGCTCCTCCACCATGTGAAGCCCAGAGTCTCAGTGATGCCGCACAGGAGAATGAAACTCATATGAGAGACTCTGTGTCGACACGGTCGGACATGTTGGATTCCCAGAGGCGCCAGAGGAGGTTAGGCGGGTTAAGAATCTTAGCGGGCCGGCTAAAGCCTTTTGGAGCGGATCCTTATTAATCTGTCCCACACCCCCACCAAGACATTAGCACCAGGTTTAGGCCGATTTACCTCGCCTGGCCCCGCCCCCCACAGATCTGTCCAATCATAGACATACGCCATGTGAACACACAATCTTTATTTATTCATCCACACACACAGGGACATGATCACACACTCACATCTTTTACCTTTTTATTCATTGTATGTTTATGATATTTGGCAGCTGGTTGAA